>JBAIZL010000005.1:220815292-220880292 GCA_036971475.1 Prosapia bicincta
TGCCGTATAAAAGCGCTTTTTAATGTAGTAGTATAATTTATGATGGTGAAGTGGAAAGAAATATCAGTAACAAATGTGAACTACACTATGAAATCTGAATCAGTACGGCGAGATGATTGAAGGAAGAAAAATTTGCCGGTTAATAGAAAGTTCCGGATGATAGAATGCCGTATAAAAGCGCTTTTTAATGTAGTAGTATAATTTATGATGGTGAAGTGGAAAGAAATATCAGTAACAAATGTGAACTACACTATGAAATCTGAATCAGTACGGCGAGAAGATTGAAGGAAGAAAAATTTGCCGGTTAATAGAAAGTTCCGGATGATAGAATGCCGTATAAAAGCGCTTTTTAATGTAGTAGTATAATTTATGATGGTGAAGTGGAAAGAAATATCAGTAACAAATGTGAACTACACTATGAAATCTGAATCAGTACGGCGAGAAGATTGAAGGAAGAAAAATTTGCCGGTTAATAGAAAGTTCCGGATGATAGAATGCCGTATAAAAGCGCTTTTTAATGTAGTAGTATAATTTATGATGGTGAAGTGGAAAGAAATATCAGTAACAAATGTGAACTACACTATGAAATCTGAATCAGTACGGCGAGAAGATTGAAGGAAGAAAAATTTGCCGGCTAATAGAACGTTCCGGATGATAGAATGCCGTATAAAAGCGCTTTTTAATGTAGTAGTATAATTTATGATGGTGAAGTTTAAAGAAATATCAGTAACAAATGTGAACTACACGATGAAATCTGAATCAGTACGGCGAGAAGATTGAAGGAAGAAAAATTTGCCGGTTAATAGAAAGTTCCGGATGATAGAATGCCGTATAAAAGCGCTTTTTAATGTAGTAGTATAATTTATGATGGTGAAGTGGAAAGAAATATCAGTAACAAATGTGAACTACACTATGAAATCTGAATCAGTACGGCGAGAAGATTGAAGGAAGAAAAATTTGCCGGTTAATAGAAAGTTCCGGATGATAGAATGCCGTATAAAAGCGCTTTTTAATGTAGTAGTATAATTTATGATGGTGAAGTGGAAAGAAATATCAGTAACAAATGTGAACTACACTATGAAATCTGAATCAGTACGGCGAGAAGATTGAAGGAAGAAAAATTTGCCGGTTAATAGAAAGTTCCGGATGATAGAATGCCGTATAAAAGCGCTTTTTAATGTAGTAGTATAATTTATGATGGTGAAGTGGAAAGAAATATCAGTAACAAATGTGAACTACACTATGAAATCTGAATCAGTACGGCGAGAAGATTGAAGGAAGAAAAATTTGCCGGCTAATAGAACGTTCCGGATGATAGAATGCCGTATAAAAGCGCTTTTTAATGTAGTAGTATAATTTATGATGGTGAAGTTTAAAGAAATATCAGTAACAAATGTGAACTACACGATGAAATCTGAATCAGTACGGCGAGAAGATTGAAGGAAGAAAAATTTGCCGGTTAATAGAAAGTTCCGGATGATAGAATGCCGTATAAAAGCGCTTTTTAATGTAGTAGTATAATTTATGATGGTGAAGTGGAAAGAAATATCAGTAACAAATGTGAACTACACGATGAAATCTGAATCAGTACGGCGAGAAGATTGAAGGAAGAAAAATTTGCCGGTTAATAGAAAGTTCCGGATGATAGAATGCCGTATAAAAGCGCTTTTTAATGTAGTAGTATAATTTATGATGGTGAAGTGGAAAGAAATATCAGTAACAAATGTGAACTACACTATGAAATCTGAATCAGTACGGCGAGAAGATTGAAGGAAGAAAAATTTGCCGGTTAATAGAAAGTTCCGGATGATAGAATGCCGTATAAAAGCGCTTTTTAATGTAGTAGTATAATTTATGATGGTGAAGTGGAAAGAAATATCAGTAACAAATGTGAACTACACGATGAAATCTGAATCAGTACGGCGAGAAGATTGAAGGAAGAAAAATTTGCCGGTTAATAGAAAGTTCCGGATGATAGAATGCCGTATAAAAGCGCTTTTTAATGTAGTAGTATAATTTATGATGGTGAAGTTTAAAGAAATATCAGTAACAAATGTGAACTACACGATGAAATCTGAATCAGTACGGCGAGAAGATTGAAGGAAGAAAAATTTGCCGGTTAATAGAAAGTTCCGGATGATAGAATACCGTATAAAAGCGATTTTTAATGTAGTAGTATAATTTATGATGGTGAAGTGGAAAGAAATATCAGTAACAAATGTGAACTACACTATGAAATCTGAATCAGTACGGCGAGAAGATTGAAGGAAGAAAAATTTGCGGTTAATAGAATGTTCCGGATGATAGAATGCCGTATAAAAGCGCTTTTTAATGTAGTAGTATAATTTATGATGGTGAAGTGGAAAGAAATATCAGTAACAAATGTGAACTACACTATGAAATCTGAATCAGTACGGCGAGAAGATTGAAGGAAGAAAAATTTGCCGGTTAATAGAAAGTTCCGGATGATAGAATGCCGTATAAAAGCGCTTTTTAATGTAGTAGTATAATTTATGATGGTGAAGTGGAGAGAAATATCAGTAACAAATGTGAACTACACAATGAAATCTGAATCAGTACGGCGAGAAGATTGAAGGAAGAAAAATTTGCCGGTTAATAGAAAGTTCCGGATGATAGAATGCCGTATAAAAGCGCTTTTTAATGTAGTAGTATAATTTATGATGGTGAAGTGGAAAGAAATATCAGTAACAAATGTGAACTACACTATGAAATCTGAGTCAGTACGGCGAGAAGATTGAAGGAAGAAAAATTTGCCGGTTAATAGAAAGTTCCGGATGATAGAATGCCGTATAAAAGCGCTTTTTAATGTAGTAGTATAATTTATGATGGTGAAGTGGAAAGAAATATCAGTAACAAATGTGAACTACACTATGAAATCTGAATCAGTACGGCGAGAAGATTGAAGGAAGAAAAATTTGCCGGCTAATAGAACGTTCCGGATGATAGAATGCCGTATAAAAGCGCTTTTTAATGTAGTAGTACAATTTATGATGGTGAAGTGGAAAGAAATATCAGTAACAAATGTGAACTACACTATGAAATCTGAATCAGTACGGCGAGAAGATTGAAGGAAGAAAAATTTGCCGGCTAATAGAACGTTCCGGATGATAGAATGCCGTATAAAAGCGCTTTTTAATGTAGTAGTATAATTTATGATGGTGAAGTGGAAAGAAATATCAGTAACAAATGTGAACTACACTATGAAATCTGAATCAGTACGGCGAGAAGATTGAAGGAAGAAAAATTTGCCGGCTAATAGAACGTTCCAGATGATAGAATGCCGTATAAAAGCGCTTTTTAATGTAGTAGTATAATTTATGATGGTGAAGTGGAAAGAAATATCAGTAACAAATGTGAACTACACTATGAAATCTGAATCAGTACGGCGAGATGATTGAAGGAAGAAAAATTTGAATAAATCAAATATTTCACTTAAAAAGAAAAAATCTTTAATAAAATTATTTACAACTTTGAAAAATAATAAATTTTAAAACTTTTCACTACCAATTTGTATATTACGACTTCTAGAAAATCTAGGATTATTATAAAACTTGCTTAAGTTTTAAATATTGATATTAAAGCAAATTATTGTGGAAACATGAAATAACCTACTAGCAATTGTGCAACGGCGCAGAGGAGCGACAGTTCTGTCGGCATGAAGTTTGTACACACTGATAGGGTCACGTAAAGGACAAGCTTTGCCAGTTTTGTTGCATTATGAGTTTTCCACGTTTTCCGGTACAATCCTAATTTCATGATTAGATTTTCCATCGGCGAATTAACTAATTGAAAAGTTATCTAGCGTTTGTTTAGTTACCAGAGGGGAAGCGACGGGTTAGTTGGTGGTAAACGAATGCATTGGTTTAGTTCGCACGTCTACCGTTCTAGCGCTGTATTGTTTTACATTGGCCTTTAGTGCTTGTTTTTATAAAACAGCTGTTAGACCTCTCCTAAATCCGGAAGTACAGTTTTTTAAAAAACTGGCAACGCTTGCCATAATTCTCACATTCTCAGTAACAGAGGGTCCTCTCTATCTTTACGCCATTTTGTTTTCTTTTCTGTGACCCTGAGGGGGTGTCTACACCCTTGAATAATAATTATTCTTAACATTAATTTAATAGTCGTTGTCTTATGAAAACTAGAAGTGATTAGAAAAAATTTGGTTCTAGGACTCTAGATGGGAAAACTTTTATATCCACGTCTACAGAAATTTTGAAATGAGAAAAACATTTAATCTTGCATATTGAGAAATTACCTAATAATATAAGAAAAATTAACACAGTATTTTCACATTCAACACCAAAATTTGAACTATAAATATCATATTAGAACTAATAGCTTTGCACAATTTTCAATTAAAATTGCCCTATGAATTTATACATTTTTCATTCAATATATATATATATATATATATATATATATATATATATATGTGTGTGTGTGTGTGTGTGTGTGTGTGTGTGTGTGTATTCTTACCGACTTACTTTTTATAACCTTTGCCGTTGTTTATTTCTCTTCCTCAATTGCTAAGTCAGTAAGAAAGTAATGGTTTATCCATTGACTACGA
Source organism: Prosapia bicincta (assembly GCA_036971475.1). Taxonomy (NCBI): domain Eukaryota; kingdom Metazoa; phylum Arthropoda; class Insecta; order Hemiptera; family Cercopidae; genus Prosapia; species Prosapia bicincta. Next base: position 220,819,881 of record JBAIZL010000005.1, read on the forward strand.
ACCTAATTTCATAGACCTGTGCCTCAAGGAATAAACCTCTCAGAGGAACCAACCCCTGAATTTTTGATAAAACCAATTAGCCTCCGATAAGCCCTGTTCAAGCTCCTTTTCGGGTAGTGGAATCTTTGAGAGACACTTGTGATTTAAAGACTATACCTGGATACCTAGTGAACTTATCTTATCTAGAATGAAAACACAGCTAATTGGAAAATATACATTTTTATTTATTTGTTCCAAGGTTCAAATTAATTATTATTGTTTTTATTTAATTTCACAGGATTTTCTTGACTAATTATTTTTTCAAAATTTCATACAACTTGCCATTTAACTAAACATTATTATCTCCTTCTGTTTTTAAATTTTCTTATTATCATTAATTTTACATATAATTTAAATTATCAAAGTTACCATAATTAATTTTGTATATAATTTTGATTAGTAGAGTTAAATTTAACATATTTTAAAATCTGATTCTTTTTCAAACACTTAATATTACTATGTAATGCCTTTAGGCTAGGCCTTGAACAATTAACTTCTTTGGAAGTTATTCATTAGAAATTCACTTAGAAAAAGCCATATAAGATATACATCTTTATACTTAATCCATACATTCCCACAGCGATGGGAATGGAAAGTCAATTTTGAATCTTTATTACTTAAATTTGGGTAACCTAAGAGAGTTGACTAATCAGTCCCTTAGGTTATTCCCATCTTATTTAATTTTGAAATTAAGTTAATATAATTTGAAGTAAAATGTTATTTAAAAAAGAATAATTAAATTGATTATATAACCTTGTACTGTAGAAATCTTTTTATCTTCATTAATGTTGTCATCTGTCGGTCCTGTTACAGCTTCAAGGGTCTTGGTAGGTAGGCGTCTCTCCATAATTTCGGTCAATCTTCTTATTTTCTTTAATTTTGCATTTTGGTGGTCGAAATTTTGTTCTGGGTATATATGAGCCCTTGCTCATATATATCTTCCTTCCCCTGATCACATCGTAGCACTTTTTACTCTGTTTTTAGCACATTTTTTCTTGTCCTGATCGCATGGTACAAAAACACGTCTGTTCGCTTTGAGAGCCTAATGCATTCTGATTCTGGATAGCGTGCCTTTTGTGAGGGCTCCTTCTCCAATTTCAAACTTCCCACGTCCCAGTATCCATTTTTCAACTTTTGACCAATCAGAAAGCCGTTGCCATGGCAATTGACTTTGTTTGTTCGGAAATTCTGAACTAAGATTAGTTTCCCTTTTTATAAAAGGCGTTTCTGTATTCTGATGTGTCCTTTGCATTTTTACCTTTTATTTAATAACATATTTGACTTTATTTCTTCTCATTTAATTTAATTAACTTTTTAACATTCTTAATCCAAAGTTCGACTGTAGCGCTTTCGTTTCGTAGTGACAAGATTTATAATCAATGCCCTAAGCGGATTTTTCCGAAATCAAATATGACTTCTTCTATTATAACCTAATTTCTTAGGCTATTACACTTTAACATTTAATCTTTACTTTTACATAAATACTATTTTCCCTAGCTAGGCCTAATTTACTTTCCTCACATCTTAATTTACATTCTTTATTCCTGATTATTTTTAAGTACAATTATTTTAATAGCCGGCATCTAGGCCTAGTTTGTTATACTACTCAATTACCGTCTTTTTTTTTTTTTTACATAATTTAGGCTATCCACTTTGAAGTGATAATTTTTCTTATTGCTTATAATTTATGTTTTTTAAGTCTAAAGTTATTTCTAATTTTCTTCATTTTATTATTATTTACCCTAGTTTTAATATTATTATTATTATAATGTTTTAAAATTTTTATATATAAATTTAGTCAATTATTTAACCCGGTTAGGTTTGATTCTGGTATTCTGTACAATTACCCAGATTCTTTGCATCGGACATTCTGGCCGCTGCAATATTCCCCCCTTTTTAAATATATGAAAATTTTGGTCCTTCTCTCCCTTGAAACAGATAAACATAATTAATAACATATTTGTGAAAAGTAACATTAACACTTATACTAGTTTATATTAAAATTTTCATATTCCTTTCATTAATCTACTATTCCTATTCATCTTCATAACTTAATTAATTTTACTAAAGTTCACAATTTACTCTCCTGTCCCTTTCACTCATATATATCATTGTCACATTAGTCACTTCACATGCTATTTACTCATTTATTACTCCTGTCCTTAGTCACATTCTTTTTTATTTAATCTTATTTCAATTTTATATTAACTATACAATATTGTATATTGTAATCCTTATTTTACACATTCATTGTTGTTTAACACAACCTTTACTTTAATAAATTCAATGAATCCCGTTCATTTAACATATGGCTTTTTCTTTCACATTTAATACTGATTTTATATTATTTGTCCTATGTATTTGGATTATGTTACTGCTTTAATCTACTACTTAGATTTATTTTACATTTTTATTTTTATTACTTAACCGTTACTCCCTATATCACTGATGGATCATTTTTTATTTACCTTGCCTTATTAACCTTTATTCTTTAAATATCTTCTTATTATCCGTCCAGCTTTATCTTTCTTTTTCTTCTTTCTCCTTTTCCAATTTCTTAACTTTCCCTTATTCTCCTTAAATCTACCTTTTATTTTTCTGTTTTTGACTTGTAATGAAATGAAGGTTCTTCTCGTATTTGGATTGGCTCTCATTTTAATTGACTTTCGAACTCTTGAACTAGTAAATGGGTTTTTCTTTTTTCTTTCTTTAATTTCAATTTCTTTCCTTTGGGTTATCTCTCCAGAATCTAAAGTCTTAGTCATGGGCTTCCGAGCTACTTGTTGGTTATTCATTTTAACCTCGTTGTTCCCCCCTTTTAATTGTTTCGACGCGACGTTTATACTTTTATTTATATTTATTTTCTTATTTATTATTTTTCCACTCACATTATTTCCCCTTTTTGGCACTATTTCGGCCTTACCTTGTTTATATTTTGGTTTGCTCTTAATCTCAGCTGCAGCTCTTCTTTCCATGTCCTTTGTTTCTTTATCTCCTGTTTTGACTCCCTCAGGTCTTAAATTTATTTCCTTATTTATTATATTTTCATTTTTGTTTTTTAATTTTTTGTTTTTGTTTAATTTTTCCTCTGTTTCATTTTTTATTTTTCTTTGATATTCGTTCGTTATATTTAAGATTTCCCCTTTACTTGTTTCTTGTCCATTTCCTCCTTCATTCATTCGGCAGTGCCCCTGCTTCTCGCACTGTCGCATTAACCCCTCCTTTTTGCTTTGATGCCCTATTGTTGATGCATCTTCTTTTTCCTGGGTTATCTTGCATATTTTTCGGACTTCTTCATTTTCCTCTATCTTTTGTATTTTACTTTTAAAGTCCTGGTACACCATTTCCCCTTCTATTTCGAATGTCACAAAGCGTCTATCCATGTTTATCCGTGCCTTTAGGTCATACAGTGTGTTGCACCCCATAATCATCTCCGACCGAAGTTTGGAGACCACTATGAAAATGCAGTCCACTTTTATGCCTTTAATTGTTAAGGGAATTAAGCATTGCCGGGTAACCTTTATTTGTGCAGTCTTAATGGCTGTTACAACTCCCACATTGTTGATGGGTAGTTCCAGGAACTTAAGCCCATACAACTTGAGGTTGTTGTAAGCCTTTTCTTGAATGACTGACACGTCTGCACCCGTGTCAATCTCTACCTCTATAGAGTGCCCTTCTACCTCACAGTCAATTACAGGGCATGTTTCTTTATTCTGGTTACCTTCGCCAATCTCCTTGTCCTCTTCTAACAATTCAGCACGAATATCAAGAGATAGTCCACCAACTCTACGCTCTTGATTTTGGTGTACTTCATTGTTATTTTCCTGTTGTATTGTTTTTTTATTTTTGTTCTTTAGGTCTTCCGCCTTTCCTTTATTTACTGTTCCCTGTTTCTCCGGGTAATATTTCCTATATTTTGTTTGTTGTTGGATCTCTAATGGTTGTCTCCTCTTTTCCTTCCTACCATTAGGGATCCTCTCATTTAGTTTTTTGATTGACCACTTGGCCCTGGATTTTGTGGTCTCTTTTCTTTTGTCTGTGGGCCTTCTTCCGTTTGGTTTTGTGGCCTGTACTCTGGCCTTTGTTGTTGCCACTGATTTTGCGGCCTATTTCTTGGTCCCTCTCTTTGGTAGGGCCCCTGTCTCCAGTTTCCTCTCCCTTCTACCGGGTAAGGCTCTTGCCTCCAATTTCCCTTGTATCCGGGGTTTCTCGTTTGGTGTGTAAACCCTCTCCTTTCAGGTTCCCGTTCCTCAGTCCTAGGCTGAGTCCGGTTCCTGGTAGCCTCCTGCTCCATGTTCCTTCGGATGTATTTTACCGCCTCCTCTATGTCGGTAGCCGCCATCCCGGAACATCCTATATACATTCTGTTCCCATAATGCTTCATAATCTTCATAATTAACTCCGCCTGATTGTATGGCGGGGTTAGGTGTCTCGCCGTGTTCACCATTTTTAAGAAATAATTTACCATGTTGTTTGTGCCTCGATGGTATTCATATTTTCCATTTTCGATTCTTCCTCGAATTCTCTCTTGTGCATGAGATCCCCAAAAGTGGCTAAAGAATCTCTCCTTAACTTCATCATAATTTTCCTCCTCCATATTCATGGCCAACCACCATTCTTGTGCTGGTCCTTTAAGATGTCTCTCCATTATTTTCCTTTTTTGTCCTTCCTCCATGTCAGGATCAATTTCGGACATTATACCTTCTAGGTGTTTAATGAAATCAATAGGGTCTTCATCTTCCCTACCGTAGAATTCCTTCTTGCTTTTGTCTCCATTATCACCCATCTCAAACATCCTTGATTTAAACAAGGTAGCTATATTTATCCCTTCTCCCATATTCTTTATCTTATTCTCAACTACTTGTACCCTTCTTTCTACTTTTTTGACTTCTCCCTTAACTGTTTCTACAGTCTGTTTATTTTCACTGACTGTTACCTCTAAGTTATACATCTTTTCTATAGTTTCTTGGATTTTATTTCCCATTTCCTCATTCTTTCTTGTAATTCCTTCATTTATTTCCTCTATCCTCTTATTCATGATTTCCCAAAGATTCTTAATTTCTTGTTTATCCTCCTCTCTTTCTTTCTTTCTTTCTACTTTTTCCTCCTCTCTTTCTTTCTTTCTTTGTTCCTCTATCTTTTTTACTAATTCTCCTTGTTCCTTTATTCTCCCTTGTTTCTGTTCTTCCATCTCTTTTAATCTTTCCTGTTTTTGTTCCTCCATCTCTTTTAATCTCTCCTGTTTTTGTTCCTCCATCATTTTTTTAAAAAACTCCATCATTTCAGATGGTTCTGTGTCTTTTCTCTGTCTTGTCGCCATCTTAAAGTCTCGTATTTAACTATCCTTTTATTCCCTTACTAACTTCTCCTACTTCTATATTTTTACTATATACTGAGTATTTAATTAAATATTCATTTAGAATTGTGCTCGATGTGATCCGGTTCAGTGTTCCCTTGACCTTGTCTATCTAACGCCTATGTATTCTATTTACTTTCATTAATAACTAACATTATTATTTATATTATGCCCTACCGACGCCTACTGAATTTTATTTTACTTAATTATTTCCTTTTAATTATTATTATTTATTCTAAGTTCTTTTTAATTTCATTTTTATTATAATTAACTCTTATTTAATTTAAAGAACTTCTTTGGTTCTCATTTTATGATTCCTATTATTTTTTACAATTTTAATTGAATTCTATTTAATTAATTTTGTTTCACTAGGCTCCTTAGTCGATTTAAATCTGTCTCTATTTGATGTTGACCCGATGTTACAATGTAAGCATCGAGCCTCAAACGTTGGGCGCCATACTTTTCTTACCGACTTACTTTTTATAACCTTTGCCGTTGTTTATTTCTCTTCCTCAATTGCTAAGTCAGTAAGAAAGTAATGGTTTATCCATTGACTACGAACCTAATTTCATAGACCTGTGCCTCAAGGAATAAACCTCTCAGAGGAACCAACCCCTGAATTTTTGATAAAACCAATTAGCCTCCGATAAGCCCTGTTCAAGCTCCTTTTCGGGTAGTGGAATCTTTGAGAGACACTTGTGATTTAAAGACTATACCTGGATACCTAGTGAACTTATCTTATCTAGAATGAAAACACAGCTAATTGGAAAATATACATTTTTATTTATTTGTTCCAAGGTTCAAATTAATTATTATTGTTTTTATTTAATTTCACAGGATTTTCTTGACTAATTATTTTTTCAAAATTTCATACAACTTGCCATTTAACTAAACATTATTATCTCCTTCTGTTTTTAAATTTTCTTATTATCATTAATTTTACATATAATTTAAATTATCAAAGTTACCATAATTAATTTTGTATATAATTTTGATTAGTAGAGTTAAATTTAACATATTTTAAAATCTGATTCTTTTTCAAACACTTAATATTACTATGTAATGCCTTTAGGCTAGGCCTTGAACAATTAACTTCTTTGGAAGTTATTCATTAGAAATTCACTTAGAAAAAGCCATATAAGATATACATCTTTATACTTAATCCATACATTCCCACAGCGATGGGAATGGAAAGTCAATTTTGAATCTTTATTACTTAAATTTGGGTAACCTAAGAGAGTTGACTAATCAGTCCCTTAGGTTATTCCCATCTTATTTAATTTTGAAATTAAGTTAATATAATTTGAAGTAAAATGTTATTTAAAAAAGAATAATTAAATTGATTATATAACCTTGTACTGTAGAAATCTTTTTATCTTCATTAATGTTGTCATCTGTCGGTCCTGTTACAGCTTCAAGGGTCTTGGTAGGTAGGCGTCTCTCCATAATTTCGGTCAATCTTCTTATTTTCTTTAATTTTGCATTTTGGTGGTCGAAATTTTGTTCTGGGTATATATGAGCCCTTGCTCATATATATCTTCCTTCCCCTGATCACATCGTAGCACTTTTTACTCTGTTTTTAGCACATTTTTTCTTGTCCTGATCGCATGGTACAAAAACACGTCTGTTCGCTTTGAGAGCCTAATGCATTCTGATTCTGGATAGCGTGCCTTTTGTGAGGGCTCCTTCTCCAATTTCAAACTTCCCACGTCCCAGTATCCATTTTTCAACTTTTGACCAATCAGAAAGCCGTTGCCATGGCAATTGACTTTGTTTGTTCGGAAATTCTGAACTAAGATTAGTTTCCCTTTTTATAAAAGGCGTTTCTGTATTCTGATGTGTCCTTTGCATTTTTACCTTTTATTTAATAACATATTTGACTTTATTTCTTCTCATTTAATTTAATTAACTTTTTAACATTCTTAATCCAAAGTTCGACTGTAGCGCTTTCGTTTCGTAGTGACAAGATTTATAATCAATGCCCTAAGCGGATTTTTCCGAAATCAAATATGACTTCTTCTATTATAACCTAATTTCTTAGGCTATTACACTTTAACATTTAATCTTTACTTTTACATAAATACTATTTTCCCTAGCTAGGCCTAATTTACTTTCCTCACATCTTAATTTACATTCTTTATTCCTGATTATTTTTAAGTACAATTATTTTAATAGCCGGCATCTAGGCCTAGTTTGTTATACTACTCAATTACCGTCTTTTTTTTTTTTTTACATAATTTAGGCTATCCACTTTGAAGTGATAATTTTTCTTATTGCTTATAATTTATGTTTTTTAAGTCTAAAGTTATTTCTAATTTTCTTCATTTTATTATTATTTACCCTAGTTTTAATATTATTATTATTATAATGTTTTAAAATTTTTATATATAAATTTAGTCAATTATTTAACCCGGTTAGGTTTGATTCTGGTATTCTGTACAATTACCCAGATTCTTTGCATCGGACATTCTGGCCGCTGCAGTATGTATATATACACTAATATATACTATTCTTAAAAAGCACCAGCCGCCTCTAAAAATGTTTTCTTTTCAAAAATTGAAAACAAAATGCATAACATTATTATCGTTGTATTGAATTACTTGTATTAAAATTTATCAAAATTTAATTAATTAACATATTTATTAACTAATTAAAACTATTTTATAATAACCTTTTCTCCTAACGTTCTTCAATAAATAATGTAACAAAACCTACGTGTAACAGCTGATCGACAACATAACGTATATCACAAAATCAGCTGTTGCACGAAATCATGTTATCATTTAATTTTCTTTGAGGTGACTGGTAGCGTAACTTGACGAAAGTTATACCGTAGCGAAATTTTATGTTTATCCACATACAATACGTGTTTGTAGGCGTCGCTATCGTAGTTTTCACTTCAAAAGTTTGAGCCAAGATTCGGAATCAGGACGAATCTAGGATCACGCGACATGTCGAGGACAGAAAAAAAGTATTTTTTTTTTACCTGCGTTATCATTCTCCCAGTCCTGACGGTTCAATCTCTCTATGTTACAAATATTCATTTCTCAAATATGTCAAACTTTTTAAGACGAGATCAGTTAAAAATGATCGACTGCCTTTTAGCACAAAGATTTGGAAGGTACCATGGTTTGAAGACTTGTAGTGAAACAATTAAAATTGTACTGTAAAGATACCAAGAGAGAAAACTGCTAACAATTAGTGATGGACCGATTTCGATTCTCGCAGGAATCGTCGATTCTAATGGTACCGAGTGATCGTCAATATTCGATTATCCATTGATTAAGGTGCCGATTCTTGTGTTAAAATACTTGTGTGGTGCGATTTATGGGAATATAATTAATTATCGGCTATGTCTTATTTATGTGTTAGTGGCTTTGAATAAACGATTAAAGAAAATGCCGGTTTAAGATCACGGAAATATTATTATTTATGACGCAGCAACAAAGACGGAAGCAATTCTGGTCTCACTCTCACTCGGGCTGGCTCGACTCTGGCCGCAGCTACTCCGCCACTGCTTTATAGATAACATAACAAACCATAAATCAAATGTATTCCCAATACTTCCAGTTATACAAACGGAATGCCTGTTACTGAAGTTATATTGTAATTGCGACTATTGCAAAAGTTTCCTTTGAAATTTTAAATAAGTCATTACTTTTATCCGATATGTTCTTTATGTTTTCAGATTTTCCGATTCATAAATCAAGGTTGAACGTTATGTGTAGCCTGCTACATTAAAACAAAACTTTTAAAACACTTCACCACATGTCAAAATGTTAACTAAATTCATTGTTAGAGAATACTATGTATGCCTATCACTTAAAAGAATCGAAAAACGGAAGAAAAATTATAGAATCGAGATCGGAATCGGGATCGAAAATTTTAGTTATTGGCCCATTCCTTCTAGCAATGGTGGCTTGATAGAACACCTAACCCTAGTCACAAGTGAGCATCAGTCAGTTTTAATAAAACATGTTAGTAATACTCCCCTACCCTAGGGCGAAAAGTCAGTCATGTTATAGAAAAGTAATGTTATGCTAAATTTTGTAAAATATAGATAAATGTGTTTCCACAGAAGATTAATCAGAGATTTGACTAAATATAAAATTATCTAGTTAATTAGAGATTAGCTAGTGAAAACAATTCACAACGCTAAAAATTACAACTGACCCAATGTCAATGTCAGTAGTAACCAAGCACTGATGAAGGCGAGATCGTCGTCGAAACTCGTCTGTTTGTTTAATTAAACTAGTGTGTTTGTTTTAACAAGCTAACATGTAGGGAGATTTAGAGTGACCTGTTTTAATTTTTACCGTTGTAAATATAAACTTTTGGAAGTTGAGGGAACTGCAATTTTGACAAATTCTATAATTACAGCCGCTTGTGACACACCTGTACAATACCATCTCACAAAGCGCACGCGCAAAGGCTTACGTTATGACCATCTGCTTCAGTTATATCAAATCCTTTTCTATTTATTGATAAAGTTTACTTTGGAATCTTTGTATTTGTGGGAGTTAAAATAAGCAAAACCGAATAAAAGGTATTATTTTGAAATGTTAATGACTTTTGTTGAACAAACTTTGCACAAATGTTGTTAAATATTGTAATACATAGTAATACAAACTTCACAATATACACGTGAATATATTTAGCTCCCCAGAGATTGATATTACTTTTTAATGAGGAGAATATGAAACTTTAAAGGGAATTTACATGAACACGAGATAGAAAGCGTAAATAAAATGAGGGTTTTAGTATCCTAGAGGTACAGGTGGAATAAAAGAGATACCTTCTGTGAACTTGACACAGCATTTGAGCCACGAAAAGGTTTTGTTAATACTAGTACACATCCGGAGCAAGCACTGTACTGTAGGCGAGCTGGCCTTGGAGGCGAAAAAGTATGTCTGGTGTCTTCGACGTTATAATGGCTGACTCGCTTAAGATTCGGTGCGGTCTTCCATATGAATCTTGGCAAATACTCAAGTCCAACTTTGCGAACAGAATTAGCTACGTTAAACAAGGCCATAGTGGTGAGTGAGGGTAGCGTCCTCGGCCCGGTGCAGTGCCTTCTCTAAACAAGAGATATACCGTAAAACGGAAACGCCTTAATGGTGAACTTCCCCAACGACAGAGCAATCTTCACTGAAGACCAGGCGCTACAGCTAAGTTGCAGCATACCCTGAAAGCGTCAATGACTGGTCCTGACAGTGGCGTATAAATCTTTAAGGAAGCAAATTATGTTTAGCAACTAGGAGAGGGAAAAATTGGCCAACAAATCACTTATAGTATATGTTGAATTAGAAATCCTACGTGAAGAAACAATTAGATTAACTGTAGCGCCGATACAGAATATTAGCGTGACCAATAGGTAGGTATTTTTAGTTAAGCTCCTACAATAAATTGCTCTCCTTACAAGCAAGTGCCTGTGTTGTTACCGTACTCTGGGGATGCACCAAGATCAGCAATTTGTAAGTTATTTACCGCTTCCGAAATAAAATGGTACATGTCATAGTGCCAGTTCCATAGATACCTTAAGAAGAAAAGCCTTAGAGAGGAGACCGCCAGCCACTCCTGCAAGGAATGTGTTCGAGCGGCTCCAGCAATACAAGAACCATACAGCTCTATGGCTGGCTCACAGGGTGTGAATGCACAGAGGTAAGGGTAGCTAGTTCCAAAGTAACATTAACTGCACATCATTACTAGTTTTAAAATATCAGTCGGTGTCGTTCAGTGGAACATCTTAACCGCCTTAAGATAGTAAGATACAGACAGTACTCGTATTAGTCGTAGCAAATGTAGAGTGCAAGTAAAAGTAAGGGTGGTTACTTTGAGGAAAGGTGCTACATAACAATCCGACTGAATGTCTAGGAAGTTCCATGTAGTAGAGGTAGTAACAGAAGTGATAAAAGTCGAAGCATCAGAGGAATGTGGTGAAAGTACAATAGTACCAAGAGGAATACAACTGGAAAGAAACAGTGAAATTTATTGTAAATAGTACCATGAAGGATAAAAGCGGGAGATATCAATACAATTAACACCAGAAAGGATATACCTTAGGACGACAGTAGGATATGGTGAAAGTAGTGGAGGAATTTAAGTGGAAGATGACAGTATAGTGTAGAGAAAGTCCTACAATGAGGGATGAAAGTAGAGGATGACAGTAGAATGTGGGAAAGTAGTAAATGAGGGATGACAGTGAGTACTATAGTGGAATGTGACGGAAGTTGTACATGAGAGATGGAAGTAAAGTCGACAGTAGGATACGGTGAAAGTAGTGGAGGGATTAAATTGGAAGATGACAGTATAGTGTAGTGAAAGTCCTACAATGAGGGATGAAAGGAGAGTATGACAGTGGAATGTGGTGAAACTTGTACATGAGGGATGACAGTGAGTACTATAGTGGAATGTGGTGGAAGTTGTACACGAGAGATGGAAGTGAAGACGACAGTAGGATAGGGTGAAAGTAGTGGATGGATTAAAGTGGAAGATAACAGTATAGTGTAGTGAAAGTTCTACAATGAGGGATGAAAGTAGAGTATGATAGTGGAATGTGGTGGAACTTGTACATGAGGGATGACAGTGAGTACTATAGTGGAATGTGGTGGAACTTGTACATGAGGGATGACAGTGAGTACTATAGTGGAATGTGGTGGAAGTTGTACACGAGAGATGGAAGTGAAGACGACAGTAGGATAGGGTGAAAGTAGTGGATGGATTAAAGTGGAAGATAACAGTATAGTGTAGTGAAAGTTCTACAATGAGGGATGAAAGTAGAGTATGATAGTGGAATGTGGTGGAACTTGTACATGAGGGATGACAGTGAGTACTATAGTGGAATGTGGTGGAACTTGTACATGAGGGATGACAGTGAGTACTATAGTGGAATGTGGTGGAAGTTGTATATGAGAGATGAAAGTAAAGACGACAGTAGGGTACGGTGAAAGTAGTACATGAGGGATGACTGTGACTACTACAGTGGTATGTGGTGGAACTTGTACATGAGGGATGACGACAGTGAGTACTATAGTGGAATGTGGTGGAACTTGTACATGAGGGATGACAGTGAGTACTATAGTGGAATGTGGTGGAACTTGTACATGAGGGATGACAGTGAGTACTATAGTGGAATGTGGTGGAAGTTGTATATGAGAGATGGAAGTAAAGACGACAGTAGGGTATGGTGAAAGTAGTACATGAGGGATGACTGTGAGTACTACAGTGGAATGTGGTGGAACTTGTACATGAGGGATGACAGTGAGTACTATAGTGGAATGTGGTGGAAGTTGTACATGAGAGATGGAAGTGAAGACGACAGTAGGGTACGGTGAAAGTAGTACATGAGGGATGACTGTGAGTACTACAGTGGAATGTGGTGGAAGTTGTACATGAGAGATGGAAGCGAAGACGACAGTAGGATACGGTGAAAGTAGTGGATGGATTAAAGTGGAAGATAACAGTATAGTGTAGTGAAAGTCCTACAATGAGGGATGAAAGTAGAGGATGACAGTAGAATGTGGGGAAAGTAGTACATGAGGGATGACAGTGAGTACTGTATTGGAATGTGGTGGAAGTTGTACATGAGAGATGGAAGTAAACACGACAGTAGAGGTAATGAAAGTAGTAACATTTAGAGATGAAAGTGAATATGAGAAGAGAATGTGATAAAGTACACAGCGAATTACAGTGGAATGTGGTAATGTTAGAAACATGGGAGGTAAAAGTAGACCATGATAGTGGAATAAGTTGTAATTAGTAACATAAAAAATGAAATATAGATGATAGGTAAAATGTGGCACAAGTTCTAACATAGGAAATGAGATTTGAAAATGATAGAGGAATATGTTAAAGATATTCACCTGGAGGATTAAAACGGAATATGTTAGTGGAACGTGATGTAAGTAGTAGCATGAGGGATGAAAGTTGAAGATGACTGGGGATTAAGGTGCAAATGAGGGTTGAAAAAGAACGATGAAAGTATTAACACGAGAAGTTAATGAGTAAGTTGAAGTGGAATACGATAGAAGCAGTAACACACTAAGTATAAATAAAGATTTGCAGCAAATAAAAATTCCAATAAATAGAGTTAAATAAATTAGAAATTAAAATTTGTTGATAAATACATTATGGAAGGGACTGTCTACAGAATGGTTTTTACTAAAGTATTATCGCATATACTAAGAGCAAAAATCGTTCGAAATGCAGTTTGTAGATAAATAAAATCTGTTAAAGGGCAAAAATAAAAAAAATAAGATCATATTTTATAAAGTCTTGGTAAGATCATTGAGTAAGGGAAATCTCTCCTTAGTCAATATCAGACGGCCGGGAAGGAATAACATATATATTAACAAATAAATTTACATTGTTTACTAATCAAAATATGTTGCACCATTTAGGTCAAACTTTGATACAATTACAAATCTAATCCAATGAAAGCGTTTCACACGTGTTGCGTGGGGGGACGAATCCCAAACCTTTCACTGTAATTATTTTTGAAACCCAATTCTCTCAAAAGCTAACTCTATTTGTATCAAAATTAATTTTTACGTAACTCCTGAATTATTTGGATAAAAACGCCCCCATTTAATGAAATAATTCCGTTTCGAAATCAGTTTAAAGTGAATTGGAAAAGTTTAAAATTATATTTCACAACAGAGTTAGGCTGCTGTTCTACCGATGCTACGTACTCGTTCAGGGTGGTTTCCAATTAAAGGAACACACATATAAAGACAATTCCAGGCAGGTGTTTATCTTTCATAAAGTCCAACTGCAGCTTCTAAGGCAGCAAATGTTTCTAGATTTGCATAAAAGATTTTCTTACTTTACAAAGCTCATAAAGTTTAATGTGAACATGTCTCCTTCAGTCCACAAGTCCTTCCGTAATATACGGAGCACTAGAAAAGGTTTTAGCTATCATGGCAATACTTTGACTTTGAAAGATATCATTTGTAGAAATGCACAAGGAAAACCCTGAAATGCTATGTATTCTAAGATCTGCTCTGTTCTTTAAATTTAACTTGAAAAAATAATAAAATACACGAGTCCTTTATCCAATTAGTTTCATTATCTCTAATGTAAACGGAGCATTTGTCTGTCTCTAGCAAATTTATTTATAAAAGTACTTATAAAACATTTCTACGATCATTATTCATAGGTTTATTTTATGGCAATGCATACTTTACAGTTGCATATTATATTTTTCAAAACCTAGCACCTAGAACACAATATTTATTTAAAACATTTGTCCCATCCCTTTTATTAGTTTACACTCTCGCCCCTCCTCTCTCTTTCCCTCTCTAAATACACACACACACACCTAAATATATATATATATATATATATATATATATATATATATATATATATTGTGTGTGGGTGTGTGTGTGTTTGTGTGTGTGTGTGTGTATGTGTGTGTGTTTGTGTGTGTGTGTGTGTGTGTGTATGTGTGTGTGTGAGTGTGAGTGTGTGTGTGTGTGTGTGTGTGTGTGTGTGTGTGTGTGTGTGTGTGTGTGTGTGTGTGTGTAATGAGAGATATTAATATTTAAAAAGATTCATTATTTTAAAGAAGCTCTAAAACGTTTTAAAAAGGAATAATTAAATTAATTATCACACTTTTGCTATTAATTGCGACCAGATATTTTGTTAACTAAAGTTGTTAAATTGTTAACTTACACTTGGAGGAAACGTTTTCGTCTTACGACTTCTTCAGCCTCCAGTCGTAAGACGAAAACGTTTCCTCCAAGTGTAAGTTAACAATTTAACAACCTTTAGTTAACAAAAAGTCCGTTCACAAGTAATAGCAAAGTGTAATAAGTAATTTACAACCTGCTCGTCATGAACAGCAACAAGATTTCGATATTTAATTAAATTAAGCTTGCTCAATTATATGAGGGTGGGCAGATCTTTAAAATTTACAGTAAAAACATTATAAAGATATCGGTTATACGAGGTAGGTAGTTGTTCAGTTGAAGCTACCTTAAATGTAGGAAATTAAAATTTCGGAGATATTGACCCATTATCACTCTCCTTAATGAATTTAATTTTAAATATATTTAAATTAATAAGGTATACCTATACATTCCCGATATAATTTAAATCTTTTTGAAAGTTGATAGTATGCTAGGTTTTATCTGGAGCCTGGTTCCTTGAGACTAACGGAAAACACTGCCCGATCTGATCCTGCAGCTGAACTGAACACCTTCCTTTCTGATGGAAGAAGCTTAATATATTCTGTACGAATTATGAGCACACTTTAACCAAACATAGTGATTTATTTTATTAATAAAACACAATAATATATAACAATTTTTATTTAATATTATAATTAATAATTATTATAGTATTATATATCACAGATATATCTCTCTTAAAAATAATAAATAAATACAAATAGTTACTCTTAAGAGTAACCTATTTATTCTCCTTTTGGCAAAACAGTTTTCCGTCCGGTTGTTCACGAGGGGTGTTTTAGAATTTGTCAGGGTTTCACCCCTGCGGTTTGTGCCTGGAAGGTGGCTGATAAAGATATTTCTATGTCCCGGTAATTATGACGTCGTATCGTATGAAGAGTTATGTCAAAATGCCTCTACCGGACAGAGGTAAATTGAGTTTTAGATAAAACTTCAGTTGTGCCAACTGTTGAAATTGTAGAGGTTGGCATACCGGGAAACTCATAATGTCAGCTGGATATCTCGGTAGTTTCTTGTAAAGTGACGTAACTGTGAAATCAGCATCAATCTCGTGTATCCGACACTCATAATTAGCTAAAGCTATTCATTTTAAACAGATAGGTTTATATATATTGTTGTGTCTAAAGTATAAACTTCCTTTTCTTTGCCTTTAAATATAAAACGGAAAAATAAAAACTTCTCGTTAATAATAGAAATAAAAGATATACTCACAACTCACAATATAACCTATTATTAACCTCACAAGCTAA
The DNA here is from genome assembly GCA_036971475.1 of Prosapia bicincta. Lineage (NCBI taxonomy): Eukaryota > Metazoa > Arthropoda > Insecta > Hemiptera > Cercopidae > Prosapia > Prosapia bicincta. The sequence goes on from JBAIZL010000005.1 coordinate 220,836,218, forward strand.
GTTCAAATAATAGTTGCATTCTGGTTATTGGCTTGGAACAACTTTAGTGTAATTTTGTATTATAGATAAATAAAAGCTCTTAACCCCCAAAACGTTCATTCAAATTCTGATATAAATTTCGATTGCAAAGCAATCATGGTCAAAGGAAATTACTACAAGGCCTATAGTATTTTGTAGTCTTATAATTTCCTGCAAGAGTAATTGCTTTACAATTGAAGAGTACATCGAGATTTATAGAGAACGTGTCTGCGTCAATACGCTTTTCGGGTTTACATATATTTTACTAACATCGTACAGTTTATTTTTCCAGATTATCGGAAAGACGTTTACGATTTTCTTAAACAATATACACTCCTTCCGGAATTTATAATGTCAGTAAGGTTTTAAAAAACTGAGTCAAAATGTTTTTTTATCGCATTAAGCGATTTGGTTGGTGTCTCACTCAGAAGGTGTCTCTTTTGTTAGTCATTCTCTGATTAGAATCATTTAATGGGATTGAAAATATTTTGTCTAGTCAATTTACTTAATGTTTATGTTCGAAAGTCAATAATTTGTTTATTAAAAACAATATTTTGTTAATTTTATATTATTTTTCAAAGGATGGTATACTAAGAGAAATTTTAAACATTTATACGTTTCGTGCAGACAAGTACATAATTTTCCTTTAACGCAAATAATAACTTATGGGCATAGTTGAGCGCAACTGATAATATTTACAAGTTTTAATACAACAAAAAACCTTGATTATCATGAAACATTTAAGCGAATTCATTAAAATTATTCAATATACTCGTAAAATATGACGAGTAATATTACCAACGCTTAGTAAAACACTCAAAATATCTTGATGAATTTAAAAAAGATTATGAAGTAAAAGGAGTGAAAATAAGACATCATTGTTATTTCCTAACCTAAAAATTCCACTACAGGAAATAGTGAATCTTTCGTTTTGTGTACGCTAACAGTTCAATCTGTGAATACTGGCACAGATTAATCACGGCAATGTTACTGAACAAATGTGTGCTTGTAATTAATGAGCGGAGAGAAGCATTACGCATTGTGCCATCTTACCACTCGTACCTGGCCGGCCCATTCATTCTCCATTAATCCTTCACCAGTCACGTAATTATCGGCCCGTCACTGCTAACCTCATTCAACGAGCTGATCTCTATGTTCCCGGACATTGTTACGTGGCCATTGCTTCTAACGTGTATATAGCGTTCGCGGTTTGAAATTTATATTTTGAAAATTGGAGAGCGTTAACAAATGGTTATAATGCTATTTAGATTATTTGGGATAGAACACTTTACCGGGAGAAAGGGGGTTGAAGAATATAGAACAGGGCACAGACTCCTGTCTCCCCCATTAGAAGGTACTCTTTCATGGCTTCCCAGTGATTGCAACGGCCCTTCCGTGTCGTTCTTGTTAAGGAGTGTAACGATTACACATGTCTGTATGGCCCCGATACAAAGTAGGGCTACTTCAGTTCAGGACCCTATGTACGTCATATCAAGATCCTCTTTTATACCCTGGGAAATTTTCAATAATATGCCCCTAGCTTAGTCATCCTAAATTTAGAAATCCCTTGGATCCTTCCTGGTCATATTGGCTCAAGTCATACTGGTGCTTAAACTAAATCAACAGAAAATAAGATTACAGTGGGCTTTCAACAGTGGCAAAACTAATATTTACCAAATAAACTGGTTTTAAAAAGCTATTGTTAATTGTTCTTGACGTGTTTACAGCATAAAGTCAAGAAGGTGACTTTCATAGTGGAAGATTATAAACAATGTAAAAAAATCAAGTGTAGCTAAATAATTTGGAAACAAATATAACTGATTAGTGCTCTGTACACAGGTTTCCAAGAGTTCACTGGTAAAATCGATTTTCGTGATGAGGGCTAAAACACAAAAGGAGGATACTAGAAAAGAGTCTCAATAATGTGAACACTAAAAAAAAATTTGCAAAATTTAATTTTAAAGGGTATCAAAAAAATAAATTTAAAAAAGAATCGTTTTTGGAAAAGCAATACTCCAAATATTGTTTAGAATGTTTGTCTTTCATACCGGTTAAACGTCTCTCTCACTTCCTCTCTCTCTCTCTCAATCTGTCATTTTCTGTTTCTCTCTCTCTTTACACACACACACACACACACACACACACACGCGCGCACACACACACACACACACACACACACACACACACACACACACACACACACACACACACACACACAAAACACACACACACACACACACACAAAGACACACACACACACACACACACACACACACACACACATATATATATATATATATATATATATATATATATATATATATATATATATATATATATATATATTTATTTATTCATATTTATGAGGTGTAGCTTACATATACCACTCTCTCTCTCTCTATCACTATATATATATATATATATATATATATATATATATATATATATATATATATACATACTGGCAATACCTACCTCATATTCAAACGTTTTACTATTTAGGTACAAATTTAATACATTTTTAATTATTCGTCGCTGACACTACTCACCATCTTATGAAACCATAGATACTAGAGAGGAAATAAAGGGGCTAAAAATGTAATTACATATCTCATAGTAAATACTGTAGCAATTTTAACATTATTAATTTGCGTAACTGTAACAAAATTCAAAAATCAAACGCGAGGTGTAAATGATTGGTTGTTAATGATGAGCTCTTCCTACAGATTTCATTTCTCTCACTGAAATGTTTGTATGTGAAGGCACGACGGCGATGTTTTCTCTATTATTCATTTTCAGAATATTATATAAAAAATACGAGTTATCGCTATCAATGTCAATGATATTCTAAGGGCGGTTCTGTCCTAGTTGTCTGGAGACAGTACGAAACTTTACGGTCTTTGCAGTTTCACATCTCCGCGTCGGTCCTTTTAACGTGAACGGTGCAAAGACTAACAGTAGGCCTGTGGGTATTAATATCCAAGGCGTACCTGGTTGGAGCGTATAAATCACAAGCGCTCAGTCCCGTCCTGTCCCGAGGCTTAAACCTGCTGCTCATATGAATTCCAAATTTGTTCTCTCCCCTGCAACCAACACCCACGTCCTAAGACACCCTTGCGCTCCACTTGAGGCGTTAAAACATACGTATTTTATGTTCACACGTAGAATTAGAGATGGGTTACGGTAAATCACTTTTGAGACTTATAATTCCAAAATAACATCGTAAAGCGGGAAATAATTGTTGAATGTGGGTTTAAAAATATCGAAACAATGGCAACATTGAGCATTGTTGTTGCGAACCGTTTTGAAATTTCCCACGAGACGTGTATTCACATGTTGCTAACGTGAACCACGAGAAAATAGTTTTTTCAATTTCGTCATTTTCTCCGATCGTTTTTTTCAACGGTTTTCATTCATCGGTCACTGGTATTTTTAACACAGTTATAATAGAATCAGAACTATATTGAGATACAAGACTACAAGTCTGTGTAACTAGTATATTTACCTTTCTTGTTAGCATTGACACTCACAATACTCTCATGGACCTCATCAAAACTAAAAATCTACTACGTACCATCGCCGATCATAAAAAAGCAGATAACATTTTTAAAAAGGAAAGAATCTTTAATATTACAACTATAACCAGTTTAAGTAAGGACATATCAGAACGTAACGAAAAAGGAATGGTGTTCATACTCATTCATGGACAGAAGGGAAAATGTTTTTGTTAATAATTATCTATATTTCAACCTCTTCTATTAGTTTTACTCTCCTTATATATATATAGTACAAAATTTAAATCGTTATAAAATACTTTTTATTCATCTACTCAAGTTCAAATACATTTTTTAAACTTGTAATGGATGAAATTTGAAGTTAATACAGTCTTTTTAAATATTTTTATAGTCACATTAATAAAGAATTGATTCAAAATATTAATAATGAAAGCTTTAAAAGGGAGAAAATCTTTTCTCAAAAAAACGCAAAATATGCAATATAGTTATTCGTTTCATTTGGCTTAAAATAAGTGATAACATATGATTTCATAAAACAGCTGATTATCCATGTTATAGGTTATGTGGTCCAGCAGCTAATTTAACGCATAGGTTATGCTACTTTGTTTATATTAATTATAATTGTGTAATAAAAAGTAACTAAAATTATGGTCTTTGTTGACCAAATTAGGAATCAATTTAAAAAATGTTTGTGTATATATATATATATATATATATATATATATATATATATATATATATATATATATATATATATTACTTTCTTACATAAACAACAGCTGATTTTATGTTTTAGGGTATGTGGTAGAACAGCTGTCTTAAGCATAGGTTATATTACATTATTTATATTAAGTGTAATTATTTAATAAAAAGTAACTAAAATAAAAAAGAATTGGTCTTGAAATGAATGTTTATATTACTTGTTTATAAGTATAGAAATAAGTTTAGATTTCATTATACATGGTTAATTGCTATGCCAGTGCTTCATCAAATTTTGTATATATCTTAATCTTACAGATTACCTTCTAGCAAGCCCCTCTCTACAATGGTATACACTTACAAAGATACAATACTATGTTACAATATATGTTTCTAGTTTTTTGGCCATGCGCTGGTATAATTATTTCTATCTAGGAAGGAAAGGATTGGGTTGGAAATACTCGGGGTAGAATATAACCATAGATTGGATCAAGGTAATGACAAAACACCCACAGAGTCAAAATAAAGATAAGAGATATGTGATTACGTGTGCACGGAAGCGGATCTGAAACAGACTTACTCTCTATCGGGGTCTTACACATTTGTCTACTCGTTACATTTTTAACCCGTACCACCTACAGGAGGCCTAAAGGTAAATTTGTTTTTGATGTTCTGGTAGCCCTGCATGATTGTTGATAGTGAAAACCCCATCTATTCTTCAAGCAATACGGATATTAGTTTTTGTTTATGGACATTTCTAACTTTTATGACGGTTTTTCAATTATAATGATGTTTATTCAGAGTTTGACAACCTTGTACTCTTCCCCCTCACTCCAAATATAAACGAGTAATTGAAAATATCCCAGAACCAAACTATTACTCAACCTATTGAACATAGCAACTATTATACTATTAATTTTATAAACAGATCGAATTAACTGTGATATAGGTCTACCTGAGACTGTGGGGTTCTATAGTAATAACTTAATGGAATATGGTTACATTACGGCATAAAATGAGTATCTAAATGTAAAGACAGTCGTCTATCCCTACCTGAGACTGTGGGGTTCTATAGTAATGGCTTAATGGAATATGGTTACATTACGGCATAAAATGAATATCTAAATGTAAAGACAGGCGTCTATCCCTACCTGAGACTGTGGGGTTCTATAGTAATGGCTTAATGGAATATGGTTACATTACGGCATAAAATGAGTATATAAATGTAAAGACAGGCGTCTATCCCTACCTGAGACTGTGGGGTTCTATAGTAATGACTTAATGGAATATGGTTACATTACGGCATAAAATGAGTATCTAAATGTAAAGACAGGCGTCTATCCCTACCTGAGACTGTGGGGTTCTATAGTAATGACTTAATGGAATATGGTTACATTACGGCATAAAATGAATATCTAAATGTAAAGACAGGCGTCTATCCCTACCTGAGACTGTGGGGTTCTATAGTAATGGCTTAGTGGAATATGGTTACATTACGACATAAAATAAGTATCTAAATGTAAAGACAGGCGTCTATCCCTACCTGAGACTGTGGGGTTCTATAGTAATGGCTTAGTGGAATATGGTTACATTACGGCATAAAATAAGTATCTAAATGTAAAGACAGGCGTCTATCCCTACCTGAGACTGTGGGGTTCTATAGTAATGACTTAATGGAATATGGTTACATTACGGCATAAAATGAATATCTAAATGTAAAGACAGGCGTCTATCCCTACCTGAGACTGTGGGGTTCTATAGTAATGGCTTAGTGGAATATGGTTACATTACGGCATAAAATAAGTATCTAAATGTAAAGACAGGCGTCTATCCCTACCTGAGACTGTGGGGTTCTATAGTAATGACTTAATGTAATATGGTTACATTACGGCATAAAATGAGTATCTAAATGTAAATACAGGCGTCTATCCCTACCTGAGACTGTGGGGTTCTATAGTAATGACTTAATGGAATATGGTTACATTACGGCATAAAATGAGTATCTAAATGTAAAGACAGGCGTCTATCCCTACCTGAGACTGTGGGGTTCTATAGTAATGGCTTAATGGAATATGGTTACATTACGGCATAAAATGAGTATCTAAATGTAAAGACAGGCGTCTATCCCTACCTGAGACTGTGGGGTTCTATAGTAATGACTTAATGGAATATGGTTACATTACGGCATAAAATGAGTATCTAAATGTAAAGACAGGCGTCTATCCCTACCTGAGACTGTGGGGTTCTATAGTAATGACTTAATGGAATATGGTTACATTACGGCATAAAATGAGTATCTAAATGTAAAGACAGGCGTCTATCCCTACCTGAGACTGTGGGGTTCTATAGTAATGACTTAATGGAATATGGTTACATTACGGCATAAAATGAGTATCTAAATGTAAAGACAGGCGTCTATCCCTACCTGAGACTGTGGGGTTCTATAGTAATGACTTAATGGAATATGGTTACATTACGGCATAAAATGAGTATCTAAATGTAAAGACAGGCGTCTATCCCTACCTGAGACTGTGGGGTTCTATAGTAATGACTTAATGGAATATGGTTACATTACGGCATAAAATGAGTATCTAAATGTAAAGACAGGCGTCTATCCCTACCTGAGACTGTGGGGTTCTATAGTAATGACTTAATGGAATATGGTTACATTACGGCATAAAATGAATATCTAAATGTAAAGACAGGCGTCTATCCCTACCTGAGACTGTGGGGTTCTATAGTAATGACTTAATGGAATATGGTTACATTACGGCATAAAATGGGTATCTAAATGTAAAGACAGGCGTCTATCCCTACCTGAGACTGTGGGGTTCTATAGTAATGACTTAATGGAATATGGTTACATTACGGCATAAAATGAGTATCTAAATGTAAATACAGGCGTCTATCCCTACCTGAGACTGTGGGGTTCTATAGTAATGACTTAATGGAATATGGTTACATTACGGCATAAAATGAGTATCTAAATGTAAAGACAGGCGTCTATCCCTACCTGAGACTGTGGGGTTCTATAGTAATGACTTAATTGAATATGGTTACATTACGGCATAAAATGAGTATCTAAATGTAAAGACAGGCGTCTATCCCTACCTGAGACTGTGGGGTTCTATAGTAATGACTTAATGGAATATGGTTACATTACGGCATAAAATGAGTATCTAAATGTAAAGACAGGCGTCTATCCCTACCTGAGACTGTGGGGTTCTATAGTAATGACTTAATGGAATATGGTTACATTACGGCATAAAATGAGTATCTAAATGTAAAGACAGGCGTCTATCCCTACCTGAGACTGTGGGGTTCTATAGTAATGGCTTAATGGAATATGGTTACATTACGGCATAAAATGAGTATCTAAATGTAAAGACAGGCGTCTATCCCTACCTGAGACTGTGGGGTTCTATAGTAATGACTTAATGGAATATGGTTACATTACGGCATAAAATGAGTATCTAAATGTAAAGACAGGCGTCTATCCCTACCTGAGACTGTGGGGTTCTATAGTAATGACTTAATGGAATATGGTTACATTACGGCATAAAATGAGTATCTAAATGTAAAGACAGGCGTCTATCCCTACCTGAGACTGTGGGGTTCTATAGTAATGACTTAATGGAATATGGTTACATTACGGCATAAAATGAGTATCTAAATGTAAAGACAGGCGTCTATCCCTACCTGAGACTGTGGGGTTCTATAGTAATGACTTAATGGAATATGGTTACATTACGGCATAAAATGAATATCTAAATGTAAAGACAGGCGTCTATCCCTACCTGAGACTGTGGGGTTCTATAGTAATGACTTAATGGAATATGGTTACATTACGGCATAAAATGAGTATCTAAATGTAAAGACAGGCGTCTATCCCTACCTGAGACTGTGGGGCTCTATAGTAATGACTTAATGGAATATGGTTACATTACGGCATAAAATGAGTATCTAAATGTAAAGACAGGCGTCTATCCCTACCTGAGACTGTGGGGCTCTATAGTAATGACTTAATGGAATATGGTTACATTACGGCATAAAATGAGTATCTAAATGTAAAGACAGGCGTCTATCCCTACCTGAGACTGTGGGGTTCTATAGTAATGACTTAATGGAATATGGTTACATTACGGCATAAAATGAGTATCTAAATGTAAAGACAGGCGTCTATCCCTACCTGAGACTGTGGGGCTCTATAGTAATGACTTAATGGAATATGGTTACATTACGGCATAAAATGAGTATCTAAATGTAAAGACAGGCGTCTATCCCTACCTGAGACTGTGGGGTTCTATAGTAATGACTTAATGGAATATGGTTACATTACGGCATAAAATGAGTATCTAAATGTAAAGACAGGCGTCTATCCCTACTATATGGTCAATATAAAGCCGTCTTTTTAATTATAAAACAAGAAATATAAACATAAATATTTGTTTAAAGCCGATTAATTTTAAAGCCGATTTATACTTAGATCAACAAAGAAAAAACTCAGTTATTCTAGTTATTTTTATCAAACAATTACAATTAATGTAAATAAAGTAACATAAACTATGCGTTGAAACAGCTGTTCTATCACATAACCTATAACATAAAATCAGTTGTTTTACGAAATCATATGTTATCACTTATTTTGATCCAAATGGGACGAATAACGGTACTGCATAACTTCCCCTTTTGTGAAAAGTTATTGTTCCATATAAAACTAAAACTAATTCATTTTAAATTTAACTAATTATTTAATATTTGAAAAAAATGTAATTATAACAAGTGTCATCTTCTACAATGAAAAAATGTAATTGAACTGGTTTGGATGAATAAAAAGTATTTTAATAACGATTGAAAATTTGGAACAAGATATATATAAGGAGAGTGTGAACTAATAGAAGGAATTGAAAAAAAACTACAAGATCAAATTTTGAAATACTGAATGAAGAACAAAACTATAGGAATTGAGTCTTGAAAACGAAAAACGCTAGTTAACGATTCAATGAATGATAAACGAGACTGAAAATATCGATAACGCAGAATCAATAACGACAGTGAAAAACCTAACGTTAAATTTAATATGCTGCTGTGGAAAAAGTATTGCGCTAATGGTATAGAAAAAATTAGTGGTATAACAGAAATACATAAATTCCTATAAATAAATAGTACATAATACCCGAATAATTGATTTAAAATAAATTATAAATATGTTTTAAGAGTACAAACATCCACAGCTAATTAAAAAAGGGTAGAATTTTAGACCTAATTCATTTTAATAATAAATATTCAAAAACCTCTTAACCACAATACTTTTTTATTTTTCCCCTTATGTACATTTCTGTTACCAAGTAACTATCCTCAGAGGGATAACATTCAATGAGTCTTATATAGGGGAAACATACAAAGGGGAAAATTAAAAAGCGTTGTGGGCTTAGAGAGTTTTGAGTATTTGTTACTAATTTTCAACTATAGTGCATTCCTAATAAATTGTAACCTGTCTATTAGTTTTTACTTTGATTTGCACAAGGTTGGGATTGGTCATTATCAATCTTGAGGTAGAGAATAGCAGTATGTTGTGCCACATAAACACATTATTTTACAATGTCAATATGAAGTAAGCAATATGTCAATATGAAGAAACAATGTTGAAAAATTTAAAAATTTAAATAAATTCAAGAAAATTATTAAACTTGTATAAAGTGAAGAATAAATGTTGTTATAAACGTAAGAAATATGAAGTTAATATTAAACTGATTCTGTTAATATTTTGTCTTGTAGTTTTCTTCAAACTATCTGGATAAGTTAAGAATCCAGTACCACCGGTCGTATTGTTATAATACAGCCTGTATAAAATGGAAATGTAAAGTAAGTATAATGCCACCTTAAAGAACAGTCTTGTCATTGCATCAAAAGAAAACCCTAAATGAGAATAATGTCTGCCAAAAGGGATCAAGCAGTGGCTAAGGCAATTCACTGACGAACGAATTGCAGAGTCTATTTAGCGAGAAAATGTTTTACGGAGGAAGGAAAAGGGAAATTTGGGAAATCATTGGAATTAAAAGGGGTCATTAAGTCAAAGCCAGCCGTGTCGTTTCCGTGCGGCTTCATTAAAAAAAAGGGGTGCATGCGTCTGTTTGGGGGTTCAATATCCGCCTATGCTTTCAACTAGAGAAATCTGAATCATGTGATGTTATATCTGTAGATATCTCGGGAGTGAAACTTCTAACGTAAGATATGAGCCTCCCTATTTCTAGACCTCCCATTATAGTTGTCCTTTAGCAACCTTCACGTACGATCGTGACGATCAGATGTTCTTCTATTACAAAAAAAGTCCACATTAGGAAACCACATTTCTTACTCGACATTACAAAATGAAAACATTTCTTAGTTGTTATAGCATTTATAGCATGAACTATTTAGGTATGTAAAGGGATCGTAAGGGATTTAGGGATCGTAGTTTATGAGTTTCAGATCAGAGATGTAAATTCGTTTCACGATTTCAGTACCGTAACAATACAAACGTTAGGTATTGGCGTGTTGCGTTGCGTTGCGTTACGTTACCAGGGACGCTGCGATATTCTAAGATACGTTACGTAAAGTGTTTTTCATTTCTGTCTGTAACTTGTTTATTCTCGCTCTGTTTGTCACTCTCATGCAATAAGCATGTGCAGTATGGAGTAATGTAATATATGCTACACCTCGCTTATGAAATTAGCAAACGGGCGCGTTGTTTGTACACAAAGGGTGCGCGCACAAAGACTAACTCCCACGTGTCCATAAACATTCGTTTAATAGGATTATTTAAATGTTGTTCACTGAAAAGAGAACATTTCTAGTGGTGGCTAGAAGCGGACCGCTGATGATACAAGTTTGTTTCTAAGTTGGCATTTCTTGCCGTGGGAGGACATTCGGGTTTCTATTATGGTCTTGTACACTGGAACACGTAACAGCTATTGGGCTGTGATTCTTCAAATGGCTCTCACAGTTTGGCTTTAACAGCATCAACAAGAATATGCGACGGAAGCACCCAGTAACAAATGCGTCCGTGTGAAATGTGCGACAGTAGCGCCAAAGTTACCACCTATGTACCTGAGACCCAAGTTATTTTCTGTATTAAGTACGATTATAGCCTCTATGATTCCTGTTGACTGGCTAAATGATAGAATATCAGTTTCTCCATCAATTTGGAGAAATAGTTGACTATCATTTAGGCTTGTTAAAAAAAAGCTAAAGCGTCGTCATTTTTATATATTTGAAATAATAGTATATTGCCTTAATTACTCATTTTGTAATTGTAAGGTTTAATTGTATTCTCAAGTATGTGCACTTTGCAGTCTTCCGTTTCAGTTTTGAAACAACTAATTAATTCTAGAACAACCTCTCCCAAGGTCGATATTCCATCCTTCTACAGCAATAGTAGTTCTATGTCGTCTGTTGGGGCAATTTAATAGTTGAACGGGATAGTAATTTTCCAGTCTTGTTGGATTTTCCTTGGTAAGTGGCTTTCCGTGGCCTCCCCATTCCCATAAAACCAATGTAGCTAATTTGCCACTGGACGCATCTGACGCCAAGCCATCAAAAATACTTCTCAATAGCTCAAAGAAACACACAAGGAATACAGGTAGGAAGATACCAGTGCAGAAACAAGTTTCAAATACTTGAATTGGCTTTTGATTAATTAAAGACTTAAATATCTTATTTTTATGTCGAGAAGTAGCCTATTGTTCTCTTTTATTGCTCCTACGGAATTCGGAGCTCTTGGTCGTCGAGAAGTAGCCTATTGTTCTCTTTTATTGCTGCTACGGAATTCGGAGCTCTTGGTCGTCGAGAAGTAGCCTATTGTTCTCTTTTATTGCTGCTACGGAATTCGGAGCTCTTGGTCGTCGAGAAGTAGCCTATTGTTCTCTTTTATTGCTGCTACGGAATTCGGAGCTCTTGGTCTTCGAGAAGTAGCCTATTGTTCTCTTTTATTGCTCCTACGGAATTCGGAGCTCTTGGTCGTCGAGAAGTAGCCTATTGTTCTCTTTTATTGCTGCTACGGAATTCGGAGCTCTTGGTCGTCGAGAAGTAGCCTATTGTTCTCTTTTATTGCTCCTACGGAATTCGGAGGTCTTGGTCGTCGAGAAGTAGCCTATTGTTCTCTTTTATTGCTGCTACGGAATTCGGAGCTCTTGGTCGTCGAGAAGTAGCCTATTGTTCTCTTTTATTGCTCCTACGGAATTCGGAGGTCTTGGTCGTCGAGAAGTAGCCTATTGTTCTCTTTTATTGCTGCTACGGAATTCGGAGGTCTTGGTCGTCGAGAAGTAGCCTATTGTTCTCTTTTATTGCTGCTACGGAATTCGGAGATCTTGGTCGTCGAGAAGTAGCCTATTGTTCTCTTTTATTGCTCCTACGGAATTCGGAGGTCTTGGTCATCGAGAAGTAGCCTATTGTTCTCTTTTATTGCTGCTACGGAATTCGGAGCTCTTGGTCGTCGAGAAGTAGCCTATTGTTCTCTTTTATTGCTGCTACGGAATTCGGAGGTCTTGGTCGTCGAGAAGTAGCCTATTGTTCTCTTTTATTGCTCCTACGGAATTCGGAGGTCTTGGTCGTCGAGAAGTAGCCTATTGTTCTCTTTTATTGCGCCTACGGAATTCGGAGCTCTTGGTCGTCGAGAAGTAGCCTATTGTTCTCTTTTATTGCTGCTACGGAATTCGGAGCTCTTGGTCGTCGAGAAGTAGCCTATTGTTCTCTTTTATTGCTCCTACGGAATTCGGAGGTCTTGGTCGTCGAGAAGTAGCCTATTGTTCTCTTTTATTGCTGCTACGGAATTCGGAGCTCTTGGTCGTCGAGAAGTAGCCTATTGTTCTCTTTTATTGCTCCTACGGAATTCGGAGCTCTAGGTCGTCGAGAAGTAGCCTATTGTTCTCTTTTATTGCTGCTTCGGAATTCGGAGCTCTTGGTCGTCGAGAAGTAGCCTATTGTTCTCTTTTATTGCTCCTACGGAATTCGGAGCTCTTGGTCGTCGGGAAGTAGCCTATTGTTCTCTTTTATTGCTCCTACGGAATTCGGAGGTCTTGGTCGTCGAGAAGTAGCCTATTGTTCTCTTTTATTGCTCCTACGGAATTCGGAGGTCTTGGTCGTTGAGAAGTAGCCTATTGTTCTCTTTTATTGCTGCTACGGAATTCGGAGCTCTTGGTCGTTGAGAAGTAGCCTATTGTTCTCTTTTATTGCTCCTACGGAATTCGGAGGTCTTGGTCGTCGAGAAGTATCCTATTGTTCTCTTTTATTGCTGCTACGGAATTCGGAGGTCTTGGTCGTTGAGAAGTAGCCTATTGTTCTCTTTTATTGCTCCTACGGAATTCGGAGGTCTTGGTCGTTGAGAAGTAGCCTATTGTTCTCTTTTATTGCTCCTACGGAATTCGGAGGTCTTGGTCGTTGAGAAGTAGCCTATTGTTCTCTTTTATTGCTCCTACGGAATTCGGAGGTCTTGGTCGTTGAGAAGTAGCCTATTGTTCTCTTTTATTGCTCCTACGGAATTCGGAGGTCTTGGTCGTTGAGAAGTAGCCTATTGTTCTCTTTTATTGCTCCTACGGAATTCGGAGGTCTTGGTCGTCGAGAAGTAGCCTATTGTTCTCTTTTATTGCTGCTACGGAATTCGGAGGTCTTGGTCGTTGAGAAGTAGCCTATTGTTCTCTTTTATTGCTCCTACGGAATTCGGAGGTCTTGGTCGTTGAGAAGTAGCCTATTGTTCTCTTTTATTGCTCCTACGGAATTCGGAGGTCTTGGTCGTTGAGAAGTAGCCTATTGTTCTCTTTTATTGCTGCTACGGAATTCGGAGCTCTTGGTCGTCGAGAAGTAGCCTATTGTTCTCTTTTATTGCTGCTACGGAATTCGGAGGTCTTGGTCGTCGAGAAGTATCCTATTGTTCTCTTTCATTGCTCCTACGGAATTCGGAGGTCTTGGTCGTTGAGAAGTAGCCTATTGTTCTCTTTAATTGCTCCTACGGAATTCGGAGGTCTTGGTCGTTGAGAAGTAGCCTATTGTTCTCTTTTATTGCTCCTACGGAATTCGGAGGTCTTGGTCGTTGAGAAGTAGCCTATTGTTCTCTTTTATTGCTCCTACGGAATTCGGAGGTCTTGGTCGTTGAGAAGTAGCCTATTGTTCTCTTTTATTGCTCCTACGGAATTCGGAGGTCTTGGTCGTTGAGAAGTAGCCTATTGTTCTCTTTTATTGCTCCTACGGAATTCGGAGGTCTTGGTCGTTGAGAAGTAGCCTATTGTTCTCTTTTATTGCTCCTACGGAATTCGGAGGTCTTGGTCGTTGAGAAGTAGCCTATTGTTCTCTTTTATTGCTCCTACGGAATTCGGAGGTCTTGGTCGTCGAGAAGTAGCCTATTGTTCTCTTTTATTGCTGCTACGGAATTCGGAGCTCTTGGTCGTTGAGAAGTAGCCTATTGTTCTCTTTTATTGCTGCTACGGAATTCGGAGCTCTTGGTCATTGAGAAGTAGCCTATTGTTCTCTTTTATTGCTCCTACGGAATTCGGAGGTCTTGGTCGTCGAGAAGTATCCTATTGTTCTCTTTTATTGCTCCTACGGAATTCGGAGCTCTTGGTCGTTGAGAAGTAGCCTATTGTTCTATTTTATTGCTCCTACGGAATTCGGAGCTCTTGGTCGTCGAGAAGTAGCCTATTGTTCTCTTCTATTGCTCCTACGGAATTCGGAGCTCTTGGTCGTTGAGAAGTATCCTATTGTTCTCTTTTATTGCTCCTACAGAATTCGGAGCTCTTGGTCGTCGAGAAGTATCCTATTGTTCTCTTTTATTGCTCCTACGGAATTCGGAGCTCTTGGTCGTTGAGAAGTAGCCTATTGTTCTCTTTTATTGCTCCTACGGAATTCGGAGCTCTTGGTCGTTGAGAAGTAGCCTATTGTTCTCTTTTATTGCTGCTACGGAATTCGGAGCTCTTGGTCGTTGAGAAGTAGCCTATTGTTCTCTTTTATTGCTCCTACGGAATTCGGAGGTCTTGGTCGTCGAGAAGTATCCTATTGTTCTCTTTTATTGCTCCTACGGAATTCGGAGGTCTTGGTCGTCGAGAAGTATCCTATTGTTCTCTTTTATTGCTCCTACGGAATTCGGAGGTCTTGGTCGTCGAGAAGTAGCCTATTGTTCTCTTTTATTGCTGCTACGGAATTCGGAGCTCTTGGTCGTCGGGAAGTAGCCTATTGTTCTCTTTTATTGCTGCTACGGAATTCGGAGCTCTTGGTCGTCGAGAAGTATCCTATTGTTCTCTTTTATTGCTCCTACGGAATTCGGAGCTCTTGGTCGTCGAGAAGTATCCTATTGTTCTCTTTTATTGCTCCTACGGAATTCGGAGCTCTTGGTCGTCGAGAAGTATCCTATTGTTCTCTTTTATTGCTGCTACGGAATTCGGAGCTCTTGGTCGTCGAGAAGTAGCCTATTGTTCTCTTTTATTGCTCCTACGGAATTCGGAGCTCTTGGTCGTCGAGAAGTATCCTATTGTTCTCTTTTATTGCTGCTACGGAATTCGGAGGTCTTGGTCGTCGAGAAGTATCCTATTGTTCTCTTTTATTGCTCCTACGGAATTCGGAGGTCTTGGTCGTCGAGAAGTATCCTATTGTTCTCTTTTATTGCTGCTACGGAATTCGGAGGTCTCGGTCGTCGAGAAGTATCCTATTGTTCTCTTTTATTGCTGCTACGGAATTCGGAGCTCTTGGTCGTCGAGAAGTATCCTATTGTTCTCTTTTATTGCTCCTACGGAATTCGGAGGTCTTGGTCGTCGAGAAGTATCCTATTGTTCTCTTTTATTGCTGCTACGGAATTCGGAGCTCTTGGTCGTCGAGAAGTAGCCTATTGTTCTCTTTTATTGCTGCTACGGAATTAGGAGGTCTTGGTCGTCGAGAAGTAGCCTATTGTTCTCTTTTATTGCTCCTACGGAATTCGGAGGTCTTGGTCGTCGAGACGTATCCTATTGTTCTCTTTTATTGCTCCTACGGAATTCGGAGGTCTTGGTCGTCGAGAAGTAGCCTATTGTTCTCTTTTATTGCTGCTACGGAATTCGGAGCTCTTGGTCGTCGAGAAGTAGCCTATTGTTCTCTGTTATTGCTGCTACGGAATTCGGAGGTCTTGGTCGTCGAGAAGTAGCCTATTGTTCTCTTTTATTGCTGCTACGGAATTCGGAGGTCTTGGTCGTCGAGAAGTAGCCTATTGTTCTCTTTTATTGCTGCTACGGAATTCGGAGCTCTTGGTCGTCGAGAAGTAGCCTATTGTTCTCTTTTATTGCTCCTACGGAATTCGGAGGTCTTGGTCATCGAGAAGTAGCCTATTGTTCTCTTTTATTGCTGCTACGGAATTCGGAGCTCTTGGTCGTCGAGAAGTAGCCTATTGTTCTCTTTTATTGCTCCTACGGAATTCGGAGCTCTTGGTCGTCGAGAAGTAGCCTATTGTTCTCTTTTATTGCTGCTACGGAATTCGGAGGTCTTGGTCGTCGAGAAGTATCCTATTGTTCTCTTTCATTGCTCCTACGGAATTCGGAGCTCTTGGTCGTCGAGAAGTAGCCTATTGTTCTCTTTTATTGCTGCTACGGAATTCGGAGGTCTTGGTCGTCGAGAAGTATCCTATTGTTCTCTTTTATTGCTCCTACGGAATTCGGAGGTCTTGGTCGTCGAGAAGTAGCCTATTGTTCTCTTTTATTGCTCCTACGGAATTCGGAGCTCTTGGTCGTCGAGAAGTAGCCTATTGTTCTCTTTTATTGCTGCTACGGAATTCGGAGGTCTTGGTCGTCGAGAAGTAGCCTATTGTTCTCTTTAATTGCTGCTACGGAATTCGGAGCTCTTGGTCGTCGAGAAGTAGCCTATTGTTCTCTTTTATTGCTGCTACGGAATTCGGAGGTTTTGGTCGTCGAGAAGTAGCCTATTGTTCTCTTTTATTGCTGCTACGGAATTCGGAGGTCTTGGTCGTCGAGAAGTAGCCTATTGTTCTCTTTTATTGCTGCTACGGAATTCGGAGGTCTTGGTCGTCGAGAAGTAGCCTATTGTTCTCTTTTATTGCTGCTACGGAATTCGGAGGTCTTGGTCGTCGAGAAGTTGCCTATTGTTCTCTTTTATTGCTCCTACGGAATTCGGAGCTCTTGGTCGTCGAGAAGTAGCCTATTGTTCTCTTTTATTGCTGCTACGGAATTCGGAGCTCTTGGTCGTCGAGAAGTAGCCTATTGTTCTCTTTTATTGCTCCTACGGAATTCGGAGGTCTTGGTCGTCGAGAAGTAGCCTATTGTTCTCTTTTATTGCTGCTACGGAATTCGGAGTTCTTGGTCGTCGAGAAGTAGCCTATTGTTCTCTTTTATTGCTCCTACGGAATTCGGAGCTCTTGGTCGTCGAGAAGTAGCCTATTGTTCTCTTTTATTGCTGCTACGGAATTCGGAGCTCTTGGTCGTCGAGAAGTAGCCTATTGTTCTCTTTTATTGCTGCTACGGAATTCGGAGGTCTTGGTCGTCGAGAAGTAGCCTATTGTTCTCTTTTATTGCTGCTACGGAATTCGGAGGTCTTGGTCGTCGAGAAGTAGCCTATTGTTCTCTTTTATTGCTCCTACGGAATTCGGAGGTCTTGGTCGTCGAGAAGTAGCCTATTGTTCTCTTTTATTGCTCCTACGGAATTCGGAAATGTATTAGGAAAACTGAAATATTAAATATGTTAACTCCTTTAGATTGTTTAAGGAATATTTAGAAATGAATTATCGTACAATAGACGTTTTGTTTTATGCCGGACTTGGATGGTTTTCTACTACATAATGCAAGCAAAGGGAAATTAAATAATTGGTAACGATTATGAATGTACTATTGAAAGATATTCTATCGCACGCAAGATTTTTTTGACTGCTTCTGAACCATAATATATTCTCCAGTCGCTGCAGATAATATGGAAAGGTAGTGATCAAGTATCACACAATTTTACACACTCAGCTTAAATAAGAACAAATAGCCTAATATAAATTTTTCTTCAAAATCAATTCATACATAAGCCAACAAAGACATTTTTTATGTTAGTTCCTTTTCATTCTATAATTAAAAGTAATTTAAATATGAATATACATATGTAGGAAAAACTATTCTAAATGGATTTCCTATCAGTTTTTCAATTTTCTTTTAATATATGGTGAGGAATATTTTTTGTATACATTTTTGTTTGTATCTATGTATAAGGTCTCTTTTTGTCGCTTGCACTGTGTTGTAGTTTCTTTTTGCTTTCTTCGCGTTGTCCGTTTGTGAAGCAAAGTTCGATACCGTTAATCCAGTTTGTTTGTTTATTCTTTTCATTCATTTTTAATTCTTTAGCATTATTTATGACATTGTTTGGTATCCATGGCAACAATTTAAGGTTGTAAATTGGAGCCATTGACGACAATTAAAAGGGAACAAAAATTCATATTCTTGTTTAAGAAACACCCTTCTAGCTACAAGGAAGTTGGCTTTTCCAAAAGCGCTAGGCTTTGAACATGAAGATAGTTCGAATCAGCCCTAAACCCCCAAATTTTTATGACCTAATTACTGAATAAATATCTGAAAGAACTGTGTTAACGTCAAGTATTGCCATCGGCTACAGGTTTAAAATGTATTTGAACGTAGTTGGTTGAAAGAAAATGTATTTTATTAACATTTGAAAACTTGTACAAAACACACACATACACATACACACACATATATAAAACAAGAGTGTGTGATAATAGACGGAATTGAGGTTAAATAAAGAGTTTTGTATAAGTAAATTAAAAATAGTGTTCGACCGTTCGATGATCTAAGCAGGTCGTTATATAAGATGCCTATAACCAAAGTAGCCTATATTCTCCGTATGATCCTATAGCCTAAATTGTCTACATAATTAGAAATATTGTGTATATGATTAGATAAAGTAATAATAAAAACAAAAGACTTACACAATCTCACAAATTAATAATTTATTCACTCAGTCTCGTTTCAGTTAGCAAGACATTATCATCGTCAGTAAGTATTGATACTATCAAATTTAACAACTCAGTGATTTATTTCTTATTAACATAACCTCACACGCTAAGGTCAAATAGTAGTAGATATAAAGTGATATTGCAAGGCGTTATAAACAGCTGATTTTATTAGTCTTAGTTCTAGTTACATTCTCTAATATTGTAGGAGTAAAGCCCTGTTCACACACAGAATTGCTCGATGTATTCGTTATGTAAGGCAATAAATATTCATCCAAAATTCCACAGCACTACATTATATAATACGATAGAGCACTTTACTACAACCTAAATGATATGGGTTCATTTCCCGTTAGCAACAAAGAATTTTTGTGCTATAATTCAGCCCTAACATCAACTCACCCAATGGAAATGAGTGCCTATTGTCCTCCCAAGGGTAATAATGGGAGGTTGAAATGTGGTTCTGGCCAAATCATGCGCCTTGATTGTCTCATGGCTAGAGTAGGTTAGTTCCACAATGCCTCTTCTGGCAGCGTATTATGATCGTATATTAATTTATTGCCCAGCTAATGATTTAGGCTATACTTATTAAATAAAATAATTTAATAAGACATAAAAATTAAAAATAAAGCTAAGCCACTAGTAAATACGCGATACAGAAACTTAAAATTTTGGTGTTAAAATAATATATAAATTCATTTTATCCTGTGCTGTATTTGTAAACTATATTACGTTAATATATAGCCTTCAACAATATAAAATAAATTTAGCATTGTATGAGTTGTATGCATTATCTACATAACGTTAGAATATGGCCTTGAACAATATAAAACACATTTAGCTTGCATGAGTCGTATGGAGTAACTACATGACGTTAGAATGTAGCCTACGTTAATATTAAACACATTTAGCATTGTATGAGTTATGTGCATTATCTATATGGCGTTAGAAAATAGCCTACGTTAATATTAAACACATTTAGAATTGTATGAGTTGTGTGCATTATCTATATGAGGTTAGAATATAGCCCTCAATTATAAAAACCAAATTTAGATTGCATGAGTCGTATGGATTAACTATATGACGTTAGAATATAGCCTACGTTAATATTAAACACATTTAGCATTGTATGAGTTGTGTGCATTATCTATATGAGGTTAGAATATAGCCCTCAATTATAAAAACCAAATTTAGATTGCATGAGTCGTATGGATTAACTACATGACGTTAGAATATAGCCTACGTTAATATTAAACACATTTAGCATTGTATGAGTTGTGTGCATTATCTATATGAGGTTAGAATATAGCCCTCAATTATAAAAACCAAATTTAGATTGCATGAGTCGTATGGATTAACTATATGACGTTAGAATATAGCCTACGTTAATATTAAACACATTTAGCATTGTATGAGTTGTGTGCATTATCTATATGAGGTTAGAATATAGCCCTCAATTATAAAAACCAAATTTAGATTGCATGAGTCGTATGGATTAACTATATGACGTTAGAATATAGCCTACGTTAATATTAAACAAATTTAGCATTATATGAGTTGTGTGCATTATCTATATGAGGTTAGAATATAGCCCTCAATAATAAAAAACAAATTTAGATTGCATGAGTCGTATAGATTAACTATATGACGTTAGAATATAGTCTACGTTATATATTAAACACATTTAGCGTTGTATGAGTTTCATGCAATTTCTACATGACGTTAGAATATAGCCTTCAACAATATAAAACACATTTAGCGTTGTATGAGTCGTATGGATTAACTATATGACGTTAGAATATAGCCTACGTTAATATTAAACACATTTAGCATTGTATGAGTTGTGTGCATTATCTATATGAGGTTAGAATATAGCCCTCAATTATAAAAACCAAATTTAGATTGCATGAGTCGTATGGATTAACTATATGACGTTAGAATATAGCCTACGTTAATATTAAACACATTTAGCATTATATGAGTTGTGTGCATTATCTATATGAGGTTAGAATATAGCCCTCAATAATAAAAACCAAATTTAGATTGCATGAGTCGTATGGATTAACTATATGACGTTAGAATATAGCCTACGTTAATATTAAACACATTTAGCATTATATGAGTTGTGTGCATTATCTATATGAGGTTAGAATATAGCCCTCAATTATAAAAACCAAATTTAGATTGCATGAGTCGTATGGATTAACTATATGACGTTAGAATATAGCCTACGTTAATATTAAACACATTTAGCATTATATGAGTTGTGTGCATTATCTATATGAGGTTAGAATATAGCCCTCAATAATAAAAAACAAATTTAGATTGCATGAGTCGTATAGATTAACTATATGAGGTTAGAATATAGTCCTCAATAATAAAAAACAAATTTAGCTTGCATGAGTCGTATGGATTAACTATATGACGTTAGAATATAGTCTACGTTATATATTAAACACATTTAGCGTTGTATGAGTTTTATGCAATTTCTACATGACGTTAGAATATAGCCTTCAACAATGTAAAACACATTTAGCGTTGTATGAGTCGTATGGATTAACTATATGACGTTAGAATATAGCCTACGTTAATATTAAACACATTTAGCTATGTATGAGTTGTGTGCATTATCTATATGAGGTTAGAATATAGCCCTCAATTATAAAAACCAAATTTAGATTGCATGAGTCGTATGGATTAACTATATGACGTTAGAATATAGCCTACGTTAATATTAAACACATTTAGCATTATATGAGTTGTGTGCATTATCTATATGAGGTTAGAATATAGCCCTCAATAATAAAAAACAAATTTAGCTTGCATGAGTCGTATGGATTAACTATATGACGTTAGAATATAGTCTACGTTATATATTAAACACATTTAGCGTTGTATGAGTTTTATGCAATTTCTACATGACGTTAGAATATAGCCTTCAACAATATAAAACACATTTAGCGTTGTATGAGTCGTATGGATTAACTATATGACGTTAGAATATAGCCTACGTTAATATTAAACACATTTAGCATTGTATGAGTTATGTGCATTATCTAAATGACGTTAGAATATAGCCTTCAATAATATAAAACAAAATTTGCGTTGTATGAGTCGTATGGATTAACTATATGACGTTAGAATATAGCCTACGTTAATATTAAACACATTTAGCGTTGTATGAGTTTTATGCAATTTCTACATGACGTTAGAATATAGCCTTCAACAATATAAAACACATTTAGCGTTGTATGAGTCGTATGGATTAACTATATGACGTTAGAATATAGCCTACGTTAATATTAAACACATTTAGCATTGTATGAGTTATGTGCATTATCTAAATGACGTTAGAATATAGCCTTCAATAATATAAAACAAAATTTGCGTTGTATGAGTCGTATGGATTAACTATATGACGTTAGAATATAGCCTACGTTAATATTAAACACATTTAGCGTTGTATGAGTTTTATGCAATTTCTACATGACGTTAGAATATAGCCTTCAACAATATAAATCAAATTTAGCGTTGTATGAGTCGTATGGATTAACTATATGACGTTAGAATATAGCCTACGTTAATATTAAACACATTTAGCATTGTATGAGTTATGTGCATTATCTAAATGACGTTAGAATATAGCCTTCAATAATATAAAACAAAATTTGCGTTGTATGAGTCGTATGGATTAACTATATGACGTTAGAATATAGCCTACGTTAATATTAAACACATTTAGCATTGTATGAGTTGTGTGCATTATATATATGACGTTATAATATATTATTAAGGCTATAGCCTTCAATTATAAAAACCAAATTTAGATTGCATGAGTCGTATGGATTAACTACATGACGTTAGAATATAGCCTACGTTAATATTAAACACATTTAGCATTATATGAGTTGTGTGCATTATCTATATGAGGTTAGAATATAGCCCTCAATAATAAAAACCAAATTTAGATTGCATGAGTCGTATAGATTAACTATATGACGTTAGAATATAGCCTACGTTAATATTAAACACATTTAGCATTATATGAGTTGTGTGCATTATCTATATGAGGTTAGAATATAGCCCTCAATAATAAAAACCAAATTTAGATTGCATGAGTCGTATAGATTAACTATATGACGTTAGAATATAGCCTACGTTAATATTAAACACATTTAGCATTATATGAGTTGTGTGCATTATCTATATGAGGTTAGAATATAGCCCTCAATAATAAAAACCAAATTTAGATTGCATGAGTCGTATGGATTAACTATATGACGTTAGAATATAGCCTACGTTAATATTAAACACATTTAGCATTATATGAGTTGTGTGCATTATCTACATGAGGTTAGAATATAGTCCTCAATAATAAAAACCAAATTTAGATTGCATGAGTCGTATAGATTAACTATATGACGTTAGAATATAGCCTACGTTAATATTAAACACATTTAGCATTATATGAGTTATGTGCATTATCTATATGAGGTTAGAATATAGCCCTCAATAATAAAAACCAAATTTAGATTGCATGAGTCGTATAGATTAACTATATGACGTTAGAATATAGCCTATGTTAATATTAAACACATTTAGCATTATATGAGTTGTGTGCATTATCTATATGAGGTTAGAATATAGCCCTCAATAATAAAAACCAAATTTAGATTGCATGAGTCGTATAGATTAACTATATGACGTTAGAATATAGCCTACGTTAATATTAAACACATTTAGCATTATATGAGTTGTGTGCATTATCTATATGAGGTTAGAATATAGCCCTCAATAATAAAAACCAAATTTACATTGCATGAGTCGTATAGATTAACTATATGACGTTAGAATATATTCTACGTTATATATTAAACACATTTAGCGTTGTATGAGTTTTATGCAATTTCTACATGACGTTAGAATATAGTCTTCAACAATATAAAACACATTTAGCGTTGTATGAGTCGTATGGATTAACTATATGACGTTAGAATATAGCCTACGTTAATATTAAACACATTTAGCATTGTATGAGTTATGTGCATTATCTATATGACGTTAGAATATAGCCTACGTTAATATTAAACACATTTAGCGTTGTATGAGTCGTATGGAGTAACTATATGACGTTAGAATATAGCCTACGTTAATATTAAACACATTTAGCATTGTATGAGTTATGTGCATTATCTATATGACGTTAGAATATAGCCTACGTTAATATTAAACACATTTAGCATTGTATGAGTCGTATGCATTATCTATATGACGTTTGAATATAGCCTACGTTAATATTAAACACATTTAGCATTGTATGAGTTGTATGCATTATCTATATGACGTTAGAATATAGCCTACGTTAATATTAAACACATTTAGCATTGTATGAGTTATGTGCATTATCTATATGACGTTAGAATATAGCCTACGTTAATATTAAACACATTTAGCGTTGTATGAGTCGTATGGATTAACTATATGACGTTAGAATATAGCCTACGTTAATATTAAACACATTTAGCATTGTATGAGTTATGTGCATTATCTATATGACGTTAGAATATAGCCTACGTTAATATTAAACACATTTAGCATTGTATGAGTTATGTGCATTATCTATATGACGTTAGAATATAGCCTACGTTAATATTAAACACATTTAGCATTGTATGAGTCGTATGCATTATCTATATGACGTTAGAATATAGCCTACGTTAATATTAAACACATTTAGCATTGTATGAGTTATGTGCATTATCTATATGACGTTAGAATATAGCCTACGTTAATATTAAACACATTTAGCGTTGTATGAGTCGTATGGATTAACTATATGACGTTAGAATATAGCCTACGTTAATATTAAACACATTTAGCATTGTATGAGTTATGTGCATTATCTATATGACGTTAGAATATAGCCTACGTTAATATTAAACACATTTAGCATTGTATGAGTTGTGTGCATTAAATATATATGACGTTATAATATATTATTAAGGCTATAGCCTTCAATAATAAAAACCAAATTTAGATTGCATGAGTCGTATGGATTAACTACATGACGTTAGAATATAGCCTACGTTAATATTAAACACATTTAGCATTATATGAGTTGTGTGCATTATCTATATGAGGTTAGAATATAGCCCTCAATAATAAAAACCAAATTTAGATTGCATGAGTCGTATGGATTAACTATATGACGTTAGAATATAGCCTACGTTAATATTAAACACATTTAGCATTGTATGAGTTATGTGCATTATCTATATGACGTTAGAATATAGCCTACGTTAATATTAAACACAATTAGCATTGTATGAGTTGTGTGCATTATATATATGACGTTATAATATATTATTAAGGCTATAGCCTTCAATAATAAAAACCAAATTTAGATTGCATGAGTCGTATGGATTAACTACATGACGTTAGAATATAGCCTACGTTAATATTAAACACATTTAGCATTATATGAGTTGTGTGCATTATCTATATGAGGTTAGAATATAGCCCTCAATAATAAAAACCAAATTTAGATTGCATGAGTCGTATAGATTAACTATATGACGTTAGAATATAGCCTACGTCAATATTAAACACATTTAGCATTGTATGAGTTGTGTGCATTATCTATATGAGGTTAGAATATAGCCCTCAATAATAAAAACCAAATTTAGATTGCATGAGTCGTATGGATTAACTATATGACGTTAGAATATAGCCTACGTTAATATTAAACACATTTAGCATTATATGAGTTGTGTGCATTATCTATATGAGGTTAGAATATAGCCCTCAATAATAAAAACCAAATTTAGATTGCATGAGTCGTATGGATTAACTATATGACGTTAGAATATAGCCTACGTTAATATTAAACACATTTAGCATTATATGAGTTGTGTGCATTATCTATATGAGGTTAGAATATAGCCCTCAATTATAAAAACCAAATTTAGATTGCATGAGTCGTATGGATTAACTATATGACGTTAGAATATAGCCTACGTTAATATTAAACACATTTAGCATTATATGAGTTGTGTGCATTATCTATATGAGGTTAGAATATAGCCCTCAATAATAAAAAACAAATTTAGATTGCATGAGTCGTATAGATTAACTATATGAGGTTAGAATATAGCCCTCAATAATAAAAAACAAATTTAGCTTGCATGAGTCGTATGGATTAACTATATGACGTTAGAATATAGTCTACGTTATATATTAAACACATTTAGCGTTGTATGAGTTTTATGCAATTTCTACATGACGTTAGAATATAGCCTTCAACAATGTAAAACACATTTAGCGTTGTATGAGTCGTATGGATTAACTATATGACGTTAGAATATAGCCTACGTTAATATTAAACACATTTAGCTATGTATGAGTTGTGTGCATTATCTATATGAGGTTAGAATATAGCCCTCAATTATAAAAACCAAATTTAGATTGCATGAGTCGTATGGATTAACTATATGACGTTAGAATATAGCCTACGTTAATATTAAACACATTTAGCATTATATGAGTTGTGTGCATTATCTATATGAGGTTAGAATATAGCCCTCAATAATAAAAAACAAATTTAGCTTGCATGAGTCGTATGGATTAACTATATGACGTTAGAATATAGTCTACGTTATATATTAAACACATTTAGCGTTGTATGAGTTTTATGCAATTTCTACATGACGTTAGAATATAGCCTTCAACAATATAAAACACATTTAGCGTTGTATGAGTCGTATGGATTAACTATATGACGTTAGAATATAGCCTACGTTAATATTAAACACATTTAGCATTGTATGAGTTATGTGCATTATCTAAATGACGTTAGAATATAGCCTTCAATAATATAAAACAAAATTTGCGTTGTATGAGTCGTATGGATTAACTATATGACGTTAGAATATAGCCTACGTTAATATTAAACACATTTAGCGTTGTATGAGTTTTATGCAATTTCTACATGACGTTAGAATATAGCCTTCAACAATATAAAACACATTTAGCGTTGTATGAGTCGTATGGATTAACTATATGACGTTAGAATATAGCCTACGTTAATATTAAACACATTTAGCATTGTATGAGTTATGTGCATTATCTAAATGACGTTAGAATATAGCCTTCAATAATATAAAACAAAATTTGCGTTGTATGAGTCGTATGGATTAACTATATGACGTTAGAATATAGCCTACGTTAATATTAAACACATTTAGCGTTGTATGAGTTTTATGCAATTTCTACATGACGTTAGAATATAGCCTTCAACAATATAAAACAAATTTAGCGTTGTATGAGTCGTATGGATTAACTATATGACGTTAGAATATAGCCTACGTTAATATTAAACACATTTAGCATTGTATGAGTTATGTGCATTATCTAAATGACGTTAGAATATAGCCTTCAATAATATAAAACAAAATTTGCGTTGTATGAGTCGTATGGATTAACTATATGACGTTAGAATATAGCCTACGTTAATATTAAACACATTTAGCATTGTATGAGTTGTGTGCATTATATATATGACGTTATAATATATTATTAAGGCTATAGCCTTCAATTATAAAAACCAAATTTAGATTGCATGAGTCGTATGGATTAACTACATGACGTTAGAATATAGCCTACGTTAATATTAAACACATTTAGCATTATATGAGTTGTGTGCATTATCTATATGAGGTTAGAATATAGCCCTCAATAATAAAAACCAAATTTAGATTGCATGAGTCGTATAGATTAACTATATGACGTTAGAATATAGCCTACGTTAATATTAAACACATTTAGCATTATATGAGTTGTGTGCATTATCTATATGAGGTTAGAATATAGCCCTCAATAATAAAAACCAAATTTAGATTGCATGAGTCGTATAGATTAACTATATGACGTTAGAATATAGCCTACGTTAATATTAAACACATTTAGCATTATATGAGTTGTGTGCATTATCTATATGAGGTTAGAATATAGCCCTCAATAATAAAAACCAAATTTAGATTGCATGAGTCGTATGGATTAACTATATGACGTTAGAATATAGCCTACGTTAATATTAAACACATTTAGCATTATATGAGTTATGTGCATTATCTATATGACGTTAGAATATAGCCTACGTTAATATTAAACACATTTAGCGTTGTATGAGTCGTATGGATTAACTATATGACGTTAGAATATAGCCTACGTTAATATTAAACACATTTAGCATTGTATGAGTTATGTGCATTATCTATATGACGTTAGAATATAGCCTACGTTAATATTAAACACATTTAGCATTGTATGAGTTGTGTGCATTATATATATGACGTTATAATATATTATTAAGGCTATAGCCTTCAATAATAAAAACCAAATTTAGATTGCATGAGTCGTATGGATTAACTACATGACGTTAGAATATAGCCTACGTTAATATTAAACACATTTAGCATTATATGAGTTGTGTGCATTATCTATATGAGGTTAGAATATAGCCCTCAATAATAAAAACCAAATTTAGATTGCATGAGTCGTATGGATTAACTATATGACGTTAGAATATAGCCTACGTTAATATTAAACACATTTAGCATTGTATGAGTTATGTGCATTATCTATATGACGTTAGAATATAGCCTACGTTAATATTAAACACAATTAGCATTGTATGAGTTGTGTGCATTATATATATGACGTTATAATATATTATTAAGGCTATAGCCTTCAATAATAAAAACCAAATTTAGATTGCATGAGTCGTATGGATTAACTACATGACGTTAGAATATAGCCTACGTTAATATTAAACACATTTAGCATTATATGAGTTGTGTGCATTATCTATATGAGGTTAGAATATAGCCCTCAATAATAAAAACCAAATTTAGATTGCATGAGTCGTATAGATTAACTATATGACGTTAGAATATAGCCTACGTCAATATTAAACACATTTAGCATTGTATGAGTTGTGTGCATTATCTATATGAGGTTAGAATATAGCCCTCAATAATAAAAACCAAATTTAGATTGCATGAGTCGTATGGATTAACTATATGACGTTAGAATATAGCCTACGTTAATATTAAACACATTTAGCATTATATGAGTTGTGTGCATTATCTATATGAGGTTAGAATATAGCCCTCAATAAT
Source organism: Prosapia bicincta (assembly GCA_036971475.1). Lineage (NCBI taxonomy): Eukaryota > Metazoa > Arthropoda > Insecta > Hemiptera > Cercopidae > Prosapia > Prosapia bicincta. The sequence continues at coordinate 220,865,578 of JBAIZL010000005.1, forward strand.
AAAAACCAAATTTAGATTGCATGAGTCGTATGGATTAACTATATGACGTTAGAATATAGCCTACGTTAATATTAAACACATTTAGCATTATATGAGTTGTGTGCATTATCTATATGAGGTTAGAATATAGCCCTCAATTATAAAAACCAAATTTAGATTGCATGAGTCGTATGGATTAACTATATGACGTTAGAATATAGCCTACGTTAATATTAAACACATTTAGCATTATATGAGTTGTGTGCATTATCTATATGAGGTTAGAATATAGCCCTCAATAATAAAAAACAAATTTAGATTGCATGAGTCGTATAGATTAACTATATGAGGTTAGAATATAGCCCTCAATAATAAAAAACAAATTTAGCTTGCATGAGTCGTATGGATTAACTATATGACGTTAGAATATAGTCTACGTTATATATTAAACACATTTAGCGTTGTATGAGTTTTATGCAATTTCTACATGACGTTAGAATATAGCCTTCAACAATGTAAAACACATTTAGCGTTGTATGAGTCGTATGGATTAACTATATGACGTTAGAATATAGCCTACGTTAATATTAAACACATTTAGCTATGTATGAGTTGTGTGCATTATCTATATGAGGTTAGAATATAGCCCTCAATTATAAAAACCAAATTTAGATTGCATGAGTCGTATGGATTAACTATATGACGTTAGAATATAGCCTACGTTAATATTAAACACATTTAGTATTATATGAGTTGTGTGCATTATCTATATGAGGTTAGAATATAGCCCTCAATAATAAAAAACAAATTTAGCTTGCATGAGTCGTATGGATTAACTATATGACGTTAGAATATAGTCTACGTTATATATTAAACACATTTAGCGTTGTATGAGTTTTATGCAATTTCTACATGACGTTAGAATATAGCCTTCAACAATATAAAACACATTTAGCGTTGTATGAGTCGTATGGATTAACTATATGACGTTAGAATATAGCCTACGTTAATATTAAACACATTTAGCATTGTATGAGTTATGTGCATTATCTAAATGACGTTAGAATATAGCCTTCAATAATATAAAACAAAATTTGCGTTGTATGAGTCGTATGGATTAACTATATGACGTTAGAATATAGCCTACGTTAATATTAAACACATTTAGCGTTGTATGAGTTTTATGCAATTTCTACATGACGTTAGAATATAGCCTTCAACAATATAAAACACATTTAGCGTTGTATGAGTCGTATGGATTAACTATATGACGTTAGAATATAGCCTACGTTAATATTAAACACATTTAGCATTGTATGAGTTATGTGCATTATCTAAATGACGTTAGAATATAGCCTTCAATAATATAAAACAAAATTTGCGTTGTATGAGTCGTATGGATTAACTATATGACGTTAGAATATAGCCTACGTTAATATTAAACACATTTAGCGTTGTATGAGTTTTATGCAATTTCTACATGACGTTAGAATATAGCCTTCAACAATATAAAACAAATTTAGCGTTGTATGAGTCGTATGGATTAACTATATGACGTTAGAATATAGCCTACGTTAATATTAAACACATTTAGCATTGTATGAGTTATGTGCATTATCTAAATGACGTTAGAATATAGCCTTCAATAATATAAAACAAAATTTGCGTTGTATGAGTCGTATGGATTAACTATATGACGTTAGAATATAGCCTACGTTAATATTAAACACATTTAGCATTGTATGAGTTGTGTGCATTATATATATGACGTTATAATATATTATTAAGGCTATAGCCTTCAATTATAAAAACCAAATTTAGATTGCATGAGTCGTATGGATTAACTACATGACGTTAGAATATAGCCTACGTTAATATTAAACACATTTAGCATTATATGAGTTGTGTGCATTATCTATATGAGGTTAGAATATAGCCCTCAATAATAAAAACCAAATTTAGATTGCATGAGTCGTATAGATTAACTATATGACGTTAGAATATAGCCTACGTTAATATTAAACACATTTAGCATTATATGAGTTGTGTGCATTATCTATATGAGGTTAGAATATAGCCCTCAATAATAAAAACCAAATTTAGATTGCATGAGTCGTATAGATTAACTATATGACGTTAGAATATAGCCTACGTTAATATTAAACACATTTAGCATTATATGAGTTGTGTGCATTATCTATATGAGGTTAGAATATAGCCCTCAATAATAAAAACCAAATTTAGATTGCATGAGTCGTATGGATTAACTATATGACGTTAGAATATAGCCTACGTTAATATTAAACACATTTAGCATTATATGAGTTATGTGCATTATCTATATGACGTTAGAATATAGCCTACGTTAATATTAAACACATTTAGCGTTGTATGAGTCGTATGGATTAACTATATGACGTTAGAATATAGCCTACGTTAATATTAAACACATTTAGCATTGTATGAGTTATGTGCATTATCTATATGACGTTAGAATATAGCCTACGTTAATATTAAACACATTTAGCATTGTATGAGTTGTGTGCATTATATATATGACGTTATAATATATTATTAAGGCTATAGCCTTCAATAATAAAAACCAAATTTAGATTGCATGAGTCGTATGGATTAACTACATGACGTTAGAATATAGCCTACGTTAATATTAAACACATTTAGCATTATATGAGTTGTGTGCATTATCTATATGAGGTTAGAATATAGCCCTCAATAATAAAAACCAAATTTAGATTGCATGAGTCGTATGGATTAACTATATGACGTTAGAATATAGCCTACGTTAATATTAAACACATTTAGCATTGTATGAGTTATGTGCATTATCTATATGACGTTAGAATATAGCCTACGTTAATATTAAACACAATTAGCATTGTATGAGTTGTGTGCATTATATATATGACGTTATAATATATTATTAAGGCTATAGCCTTCAATAATAAAAACCAAATTTAGATTGCATGAGTCGTATGGATTAACTACATGACGTTAGAATATAGCCTACGTTAATATTAAACACATTTAGCATTATATGAGTTGTGTGCATTATCTATATGAGGTTAGAATATAGCCCTCAATAATAAAAACCAAATTTAGATTGCATGAGTCGTATAGATTAACTATATGACGTTAGAATATAGCCTACGTCAATATTAAACACATTTAGCATTGTATGAGTTGTGTGCATTATCTATATGAGGTTAGAATATAGCCCTCAATAATAAAAACCAAATTTAGATTGCATGAGTCGTATGGATTAACTATATGACGTTAGAATATAGCCTACGTTAATATTAAACACATTTAGCATTATATGAGTTGTGTGCATTATCTATATGAGGTTAGAATATAGCCCTCAATAATAAAAACCAAATTTAGATTGCATGAGTCGTATGGATTAACTATATGACGTTAGAATATAGCCTACGTTAATATTAAACACATTTAGCATTATATGAGTTGTGTGCATTATCTATATGAGGTTAGAATATAGCCCTCAATTATAAAAACCAAATTTAGATTGCATGAGTCGTATGGATTAACTATATGACGTTAGAATATAGCCTACGTTAATATTAAACACATTTAGCATTATATGAGTTGTGTGCATTATCTATATGAGGTTAGAATATAGCCCTCAATAATAAAAAACAAATTTAGATTGCATGAGTCGTATAGATTAACTATATGAGGTTAGAATATAGCCCTCAATAATAAAAAACAAATTTAGCTTGCATGAGTCGTATGGATTAACTATATGACGTTAGAATATAGTCTACGTTATATATTAAACACATTTAGCGTTGTATGAGTTTTATGCAATTTCTACATGACGTTAGAATATAGCCTTCAACAATGTAAAACACATTTAGCGTTGTATGAGTCGTATGGATTAACTATATGACGTTAGAATATAGCCTACGTTAATATTAAACACATTTAGCTATGTATGAGTTGTGTGCATTATCTATATGAGGTTAGAATATAGCCCTCAATTATAAAAACCAAATTTAGATTGCATGAGTCGTATGGATTAACTATATGACGTTAGAATATAGCCTACGTTAATATTAAACACATTTAGCATTATATGAGTTGTGTGCATTATCTATATGAGGTTAGAATATAGCCCTCAATAATAAAAAACAAATTTAGCTTGCATGAGTCGTATGGATTAACTATATGACGTTAGAATATAGTCTACGTTATATATTAAACACATTTAGCGTTGTATGAGTTTTATGCAATTTCTACATGACGTTAGAATATAGCCTTCAACAATATAAAACACATTTAGCGTTGTATGAGTCGTATGGATTAACTATATGACGTTAGAATATAGCCTACGTTAATATTAAACACATTTAGCATTGTATGAGTTATGTGCATTATCTAAATGACGTTAGAATATAGCCTTCAATAATATAAAACAAAATTTGCGTTGTATGAGTCGTATGGATTAACTATATGACGTTAGAATATAGCCTACGTTAATATTAAACACATTTAGCGTTGTATGAGTTTTATGCAATTTCTACATGACGTTAGAATATAGCCTTCAACAATATAAAACACATTTAGCGTTGTATGAGTCGTATGGATTAACTATATGACGTTAGAATATAGCCTACGTTAATATTAAACACATTTAGCATTGTATGAGTTATGTGCATTATCTAAATGACGTTAGAATATAGCCTTCAATAATATAAAACAAAATTTGCGTTGTATGAGTCGTATGGATTAACTATATGACGTTAGAATATAGCCTACGTTAATATTAAACACATTTAGCGTTGTATGAGTTTTATGCAATTTCTACATGACGTTAGAATATAGCCTTCAACAATATAAAACAAATTTAGCGTTGTATGAGTCGTATGGATTAACTATATGACGTTAGAATATAGCCTACGTTAATATTAAACACATTTAGCATTGTATGAGTTATGTGCATTATCTAAATGACGTTAGAATATAGCCTTCAATAATATAAAACAAAATTTGCGTTGTATGAGTCGTATGGATTAACTATATGACGTTAGAATATAGCCTACGTTAATATTAAACACATTTAGCGTTGTATGAGTTTTATGCAATTTCTACATGACGTTAGAATATAGCCTTCAACAATATAAAACAAATTTAGCGTTGTATGAGTCGTATGGATTAACTATATGACGTTAGAATATAGCCTACGTTAATATTAAACACATTTAGCATTGTATGAGTTATGTGCATTATCTAAATGACGTTAGAATATAGCCTTCAATAATATAAAACAAAATTTGCGTTGTATGAGTCGTATGGATTAACTATATGACGTTAGAATATAGCCTACGTTAATATTAAACACATTTAGCATTGTATGAGTTGTGTGCATTATATATATGACGTTATAATATATTATTAAGGCTATAGCCTTCAATTATAAAAACCAAATTTAGATTGCATGAGTCGTATGGATTAACTACATGACGTTAGAATATAGCCTACGTTAATATTAAACACATTTAGCATTATATGAGTTGTGTGCATTATCTATATGAGGTTAGAATATAGCCCTCAATAATAAAAACCAAATTTAGATTGCATGAGTCGTATAGATTAACTATATGACGTTAGAATATAGCCTACGTTAATATTAAACACATTTAGCATTATATGAGTTGTGTGCATTATCTATATGAGGTTAGAATATAGCCCTCAATAATAAAAACCAAATTTAGATTGCATGAGTCGTATAGATTAACTATATGACGTTAGAATATAGCCTACGTTAATATTAAACACATTTAGCATTATATGAGTTGTGTGCATTATCTATATGAGGTTAGAATATAGCCCTCAATAATAAAAACCAAATTTAGATTGCATGAGTCGTATGGATTAACTATATGACGTTAGAATATAGCCTACGTTAATATTAAACACATTTAGCATTATATGAGTTGTGTGCATTATCTACATGAGGTTAGAATATAGCCCTCAATAATAAAAACCAAATTTAGATTGCATGAGTCGTATAGATTAACTATATGACGTTAGAATATAGCCTACGTTAATATTAAACACATTTAGCATTATATGAGTTATGTGCATTATCTATATGAGGTTAGAATATAGCCCTCAATAATAAAAACCAAATTTAGATTGCATGAGTCGTATAGATTAACTATATGACGTTAGAATATAGCCTATGTTAATATTAAACACATTTAGCATTATATGAGTTGTGTGCATTATCTATATGAGGTTAGAATATAGCCCTCAATAATAAAAACCAAATTTAGATTGCATGAGTCGTATAGATTAACTATATGACGTTAGAATATAGCCTACGTTAATATTAAACACATTTAGCATTATATGAGTTGTGTGCATTATCTATATGAGGTTAGAATATAGCCCTCAATAATAAAAACCAAATTTACATTGCATGAGTCGTATAGATTAACTATATGACGTTAGAATATATTCTACGTTATATATTAAACACATTTAGCATTGTATGAGTTGTGTGCATTATATATATGACGTTATAATATATTATTAAGGCTATAGCCTTCAATAATAAAAACCAAATTTAGATTGCATGAGTCGTATGGATTAACTACATGACGTTAGAATATAGCCTACGTTAATATTAAACACATTTAGCATTATATGAGTTGTGTGCATTATCTATATGAGGTTAGAATATAGCCCTCAATAATAAAAACCAAATTTAGATTGCATGAGTCGTATGGATTAACTATATGACGTTAGAATATAGCCTACGTTAATATTAAACACATTTAGCATTGTATGAGTTATGTGCATTATCTATATGACGTTAGAATATAGCCTACGTTAATATTAAACACAATTAGCATTGTATGAGTTGTGTGCATTATATATATGACGTTATAATATATTATTAAGGCTATAGCCTTCAATAATAAAAACCAAATTTAGATTGCATGAGTCGTATGGATTAACTACATGACGTTAGAATATAGCCTACGTTAATATTAAACACATTTAGCATTATATGAGTTGTGTGCATTATCTATATGAGGTTAGAATATAGCCCTCAATAATAAAAACCAAATTTAGATTGCATGAGTCGTATAGATTAACTATATGACGTTAGAATATAGCCTACGTCAATATTAAACACATTTAGCATTGTATGAGTTGTGTGCATTATCTATATGAGGTTAGAATATAGCCCTCAATAATAAAAACCAAATTTAGATTGCATGAGTCGTATGGATTAACTATATGACGTTAGAATATAGCCTACGTTAATATTAAACACATTTAGCATTATATGAGTTGTGTGCATTATCTATATGAGGTTAGAATATAGCCCTCAATAATAAAAACCAAATTTAGATTGCATGAGTCGTATGGATTAACTATATGACGTTAGAATATAGCCTACGTTAATATTAAACACATTTAGCATTATATGAGTTGTGTGCATTATCTATATGAGGTTAGAATATAGCCCTCAATTATAAAAACCAAATTTAGATTGCATGAGTCGTATGGATTAACTATATGACGTTAGAATATAGCCTACGTTAATATTAAACACATTTAGCATTATATGAGTTGTGTGCATTATCTATATGAGGTTAGAATATAGCCCTCAATAATAAAAAACAAATTTAGATTGCATGAGTCGTATAGATTAACTATATGAGGTTAGAATATAGCCCTCAATAATAAAAAACAAATTTAGCTTGCATGAGTCGTATGGATTAACTATATGACGTTAGAATATAGTCTACGTTATATATTAAACACATTTAGCGTTGTATGAGTTTTATGCAATTTCTACATGACGTTAGAATATAGCCTTCAACAATGTAAAACACATTTAGCGTTGTATGAGTCGTATGGATTAACTATATGACGTTAGAATATAGCCTACGTTAATATTAAACACATTTAGCTATGTATGAGTTGTGTGCATTATCTATATGAGGTTAGAATATAGCCCTCAATTATAAAAACCAAATTTAGATTGCATGAGTCGTATGGATTAACTATATGACGTTAGAATATAGCCTACGTTAATATTAAACACATTTAGCATTATATGAGTTGTGTGCATTATCTATATGAGGTTAGAATATAGCCCTCAATAATAAAAAACAAATTTAGCTTGCATGAGTCGTATGGATTAACTATATGACGTTAGAATATAGTCTACGTTATATATTAAACACATTTAGCGTTGTATGAGTTTTATGCAATTTCTACATGACGTTAGAATATAGCCTTCAACAATATAAAACACATTTAGCGTTGTATGAGTCGTATGGATTAACTATATGACGTTAGAATATAGCCTACGTTAATATTAAACACATTTAGCATTGTATGAGTTATGTGCATTTTCTAAATGACGTTAGAATATAGCCTTCAATAATATAAAACAAAATTTGCGTTGTATGAGTCGTATGGATTAACTATATGACGTTTGAATATAGCCTACGTTAATATTAAACACATTTAGCGTTGTATGAGTTTTATGCAATTTCTACATGACGTTAGAATATAGCCTTCAACAATATAAAACACATTTAGCGTTGTATGAGTCGTATGGATTAACTATATGACGTTAGAATATAGCCTACGTTAATATTAAACACATTTAGCATTGTATGAGTTATGTGCATTATCTAAATGACGTTAGAATATAGCCTTCAATAATATAAAACAAAATTTGCGTTGTATGAGTCGTATGGATTAACTATATGACGTTAGAATATAGCCTACGTTAATATTAAACACATTTAGCGTTGTATGAGTTTTATGCAATTTCTACATGACGTTAGAATATAGCCTTCAACAATATAAAACAAATTTAGCGTTGTATGAGTCGTATGGATTAACTATATGACGTTAGAATATAGCCTACGTTAATATTAAACACATTTAGCATTGTATGAGTTATGTGCATTATCTAAATGACGTTAGAATATAGCCTTCAATAATATAAAACAAAATTTGCGTTGTATGAGTCGTATGGATTAACTATATGACGTTAGAATATAGCCTACGTTAATATTAAACACATTTAGCATTGTATGAGTTGTGTGCATTATATATATGACGTTATAATATATTATTAAGGCTATAGCCTTCAATTATAAAAACCAAATTTAGATTGCATGAGTCGTATGGATTAACTACATGACGTTAGAATATAGCCTACGTTAATATTAAACACATTTAGCATTATATGAGTTGTGTGCATTATCTATATGAGGTTAGAATATAGCCCTCAATAATAAAAACCAAATTTAGATTGCATGAGTCGTATAGATTAACTATATGACGTTAGAATATAGCCTACGTTAATATTAAACACATTTAGCATTATATGAGTTGTGTGCATTATCTATATGAGGTTAGAATATAGCCCTCAATAATAAAAACCAAATTTAGATTGCATGAGTCGTATAGATTAACTATATGACGTTAGAATATAGCCTACGTTAATATTAAACACATTTAGCATTATATGAGTTGTGTGCATTATCTATATGAGGTTAGAATATAGCCCTCAATAATAAAAACCAAATTTAGATTGCATGAGTCGTATGGATTAACTATATGACGTTAGAATATAGCCTACGTTAATATTAAACACATTTAGCATTATATGAGTTGTGTGCATTATCTACATGAGGTTAGAATATAGCCCTCAATAATAAAAACCAAATTTAGATTGCATGAGTCGTATAGATTAACTATATGACGTTAGAATATAGCCTACGTTAATATTAAACACATTTAGCATTATATGAGTTATGTGCATTATCTATATGAGGTTAGAATATAGCCCTCAATAATAAAAACCAAATTTAGATTGCATGAGTCGTATAGATTAACTATATGACGTTAGAATATAGCCTATGTTAATATTAAACACATTTAGCATTATATGAGTTGTGTGCATTGTCTATATGAGGTTAGAATATAGCCCTCAATAATAAAAACCAAATTTAGATTGCATGAGTCGTATAGATTAACTATATGACGTTAGAATATAGCCTACGTTAATATTAAACACATTTAGCATTATATGAGTTGTGTGCATTATCTATATGAGGTTAGAATATAGCCCTCAATAATAAAAACCAAATTTACATTGCATGAGTCGTATAGATTAACTATATGACGTTAGAATATATTCTACGTTATATATTAAACACATTTAGCGTTGTATGAGTTTTATGCAATTTCTACATGACGTTAGAATATAGTCTTCAACAATATAAAACACATTTAGCGTTGTATGAGTCGTATGGATTAACTATATGACGTTAGAATATAGCCTACGTTAATATTAAACACATTTAGCATTGTATGAGTTATGTGCATTATCTATATGACGTTAGAATATAGCCTACGTTAATATTAAACACATTTAGCGTTGTATGAGTCGTATGGAGTAACTATATGACGTTAGAATATAGCCTACGTTAATATTAAACACATTTAGCATTGTATGAGTTATGAGCATTATCTATATGACGTTAGAATATAGCCTACGTTAATATTAAACACATTTAGCATTGTATGAGTCGTATGCATTATCTATATGACGTTTGAATATAGCCTACGTTAATATTAAACACATTTAGCATTGTATGAGTTGTATGCATTATCTATATGACGTTAGAATATAGCCTACGTTAATATTAAACACATTTAGCATTGTATGAGTTATGTGCATTATCTATATGACGTTAGAATATAGCCTACGTTAATATTAAACACATTTAGCGTTGTATGAGTCGTATGGATTAACTATATGACGTTAGAATATAGCCTACGTTAATATTAAACACATTTAGCATTGTATGAGTTATGTGCATTATCTATATGACGTTAGAATATAGCCTACGTTAATATTAAACACATTTAGCATTGTATGAGTTATGTGCATTATCTATATGACGTTAGAATATAGCCTACGTTAATATTAAACACATTTAGCATTGTATGAGTCGTATGCATTATCTATATGACGTTAGAATATAGCCTACGTTAATATTAAACACATTTAGCATTGTATGAGTTATGTGCATTATCTATATGACGTTAGAATATAGCCTACGTTAATATTAAACACATTTAGCGTTGTATGAGTCGTATGGATTAACTATATGACGTTAGAATATAGCCTACGTTAATATTAAACACATTTAGCATTGTATGAGTTATGTGCATTATCTATATGACGTTAGAATATAGCCTACGTTAATATTAAACACATTTAGCATTGTATGAGTTGTGTGCATTATATATATGACGTTATAATATATTATTAAGGCTATAGCCTTCAATAATAAAAACCAAATTTAGATTGCATGAGTCGTATGGATTAACTACATGACGTTAGAATATAGCCTACGTTAATATTAAACACATTTAGCATTATATGAGTTGTGTGCATTATCTATATGAGGTTAGAATATAGCCCTCAATAATAAAAACCAAATTTAGATTGCATGAGTCGTATGGATTAACTATATGACGTTAGAATATAGCCTACGTTAATATTAAACACATTTAGCATTGTATGAGTTATGTGCATTATCTATATGACGTTAGAATATAGCCTACGTTAATATTAAACACAATTAGCATTGTATGAGTTGTGTGCATTATATATATGACGTTATAATATATTATTAAGGCTATAGCCTTCAATAATAAAAACCAAATTTAGATTGCATGAGTCGTATGGATTAACTACATGACGTTAGAATATAGCCTACGTTAATATTAAACACATTTAGCATTATATGAGTTGTGTGCATTATCTATATGAGGTTAGAATATAGCCCTCAATAATAAAAACCAAATTTAGATTGCATGAGTCGTATAGATTAACTATATGACGTTAGAATATAGCCTACGTCAATATTAAACACATTTAGCATTGTATGAGTTGTGTGCATTATCTATATGAGGTTAGAATATAGCCCTCAATAATAAAAACCAAATTTAGATTGCATGAGTCGTATGGATTAACTATATGACGTTAGAATATAGCCTACGTTAATATTAAACACATTTAGCATTGTATGAGTTGTGTGCATTATCTATATGAGGTTAGAATATAGCCCTCAATAATAAAAACCAAATTTAGATTGCATGAGTCGTATGGATTAACTATATGACGTTAGAATATAGCCTACGTTAATATTAAACACATTTAGCATTATATGAGTTGTGTGCATTATCTATATGAGGTTAGAATATAGCCCTCAATAATAAAAACCAAATTTAGATTGCATGAGTCGTATAGATTAACTATATGACGTTAGAATATAGTCTACGTTATATATTAAACACATTTAGCGTTGTATGAGTTTTATGCAATTTCTACATGACGTTAGAATATAGCCTTCAACAATATAAAACACATTTAGCGTTGTATGAGTCGTATGGATTAACTATATGACGTTAGATAATAGCCTACGTTATATATTAAACAAATTTAGCGTTGTATGAGTTTTATGCAATTTCTACGTGAAGTTAGAAATAGCATTCAACAATATAAAACACATTTAGCGTTGTATGAGTCGTATGGATTAACTATATGACGTTAGATAATAGCCTACGTTATATATTAAACAAATTTAGCGTTGTATGAGTTTTATGCATTATCTACATGAAGTTAGAAATAGCATTCAACAATATAAAACACATTTAGCGTTGTATGAGTCGTATGGATTAACTATATGACGTTAGAATATAGCCTACGTTATATATTAAACAAATTTAGCGTTGTATGAGTTTTATGCATTATCTACATGAAGTTAGAAATAGCATTCAACAATATAAAACAAATTTAGAGTCGTATGGGTCGTATGGATTAACTATATGACGTTAGATAATAGCCTACGTTATATATTAAACAAATTTAGCGTTGTATGAGTTTTATGCATTATCTACATGAAGTTAGAAATAGCATTCAACAATATAAAACACATTTAGCGTTGTATGAGTCGTATGGATTAACTATATGACTTTAGAATATAGCCTACGTTATATATTAAACAAATTTAGCGTTGTATGAGTTTTATGCATTATCTACATGAAGTTAGAAATAGCCTTCTACAATATAAAACAAATTTAGAGTCGTATGGGTCGTATGGATTAACTATATGGCGTTAGATAATAGCCTACGTTATATATTAAACAAATTTAGTGTTGTATGAGTTTTATGCATTATCTACATGAAGTTAGAAATAGCCTTCTATAATATAAAACAAATTTAGAGTCGTATGGGTCGTATGCACTATCTAGATGACGTTAGAATATAGCCTACGTTATATAATTAACAAGTTTAGCGTTGAATGAGTTCTATGCATTATCTACATGACGTTAGAATACAGTATTCAACAATATAAAACAAATTTTACTTTGTATGAGTCGTATGCATTATCTATATGACGTTTGAATATAGCCTACGTTAATATTAAACACATTTAGCGTTTTTTAAGTATAATAAAGTGTATAGTTGCGCCTCGTGTGTTGGGAGGTTTCTATGCATGATTATCAACCGGAATTCTGATTCACTCTAATGTAGCAGACTCTGGAAATTATAACTTTTCCATTCAACATTGTATGTTATATACAATATCAATAGCACAATAGTATAAAAAAATAATTTTCGAGAAACGCGAATACCAAAAAAGTAATAAATAATATCTACAAGGTACCTAAGATTATAGCCTAATGCACATTTCGATGACCATGTCATCATCATCATCAGTACTCTAGATTGTAATTTAGTAATACGGATCTCTGATAATGATGACATGGACATCAAAATATACGGAAGGGTTTAGCCTTTAATAACTTATAAAATAGTTTAAAAAAAAGTTTGTTGTGGTACTGTGGGGCGTTTCCCAATAATGTATTGAACAAATAATGCCAGTTAAGTAAGCCGTGGATACGGTTAGTCGTTTCGTGAGGTGTTTTCACTGGTTACCTGCTCGACTTGTCACCTGACTGTACACGTGTTAATGCACATACGCGTTTACTTTCCTCCACGCGTAGTTTCCGAAAATAGAACAAACGCCAAATTCATATCCGAGACTCGTGGCCACTGAGGCTATCTATCTGTCTTTATAGTGCTGTGCTAAACGGCGCATCAAATATTTAATATGTCTTTGGAAATGTAGTCAGTCGTCTTGTGTTATAGCGGCCAGGACCTCCCACTCTCTTTTCTTTTGCCTTTTATTGACGCAAGAAATAGGGACACACGACTGACAAAGCGGACACTTTCTAGTACTAAGTGCTCAAATCGCCTGTATGCACATAAATCTTTGTAGAGCTATTAGTTTATACATTATCAATGAGGATACCAGAGTAAAATATGAGCAATATTACACACAAGCAAACGAAATAATGAAGTTTCAAATGAAGCAAGAATACCAAAAAGTAGTTCAAAATAAACTACAAATGGGACTATTCAAGAAAGTTTCTGAGAAAATAAATTTCTCATAAACAAATGTTTATTGGGTTGAAATTAAAGAATAACAAAATTATTGACTAGAAGTGGATAAATTATACTATTAAAAAAAAATTACGTATGTTATAAAAAAACATGTATACTTTTAACGAGAAAAGAGTTTTTAAAAGTTCCAATTTATAAAAAGTGGTTAAAATATGCAAAATATACAAACA
>JBAIZL010000005.1:220885292-220907792 GCA_036971475.1 Prosapia bicincta
CTTAATTAGTTTTATCATAGTCTTATGTACATTTCGGTTATAAAGCAATCATCCTCAGAGACATGACAATATATAAATGTCAGGTTATGTTACTTTAATTATATTCATTGTATTTATCTAATAATAAGTAACTAAAACAATTTTTTCTTAATAACCTTAGTAGGAATTGACTTTGAATTATGTGGGTTTATATCACTTATAAAAATAAAGGCTATAAACCTATTTAACCCCTAACTTCATTTTATTTCAATTCAAGATATTTTTGACATTAGAAATATTATTCGTCCTCATTTACCAAGACAAGTGTAGGCTATTTTTAAATCATTAAAATTTAATTTATGCAACTTATGTTAGCTTAGAAGTTAACTTTAATTTTATTTATTTTTTGAGAATTAAAATTCCTAATAGGTTTTATTGAAAACCATCAAGGTTTTATTGTGCATTTATCACAGTTATTGTAATAGAAACATAGATACTGGTTTTGTACCAATACATCTTTCCGTTGCATGCACGATTTCTCAAACACTATATAGAGTATTGTTCTGGGAACGGTTTTGTTTATTTTATAGGTCAAACACCATTAGAAACCTAGTGTTTCTTAAAACTAACTCCTCATTCACGTCTTTAAACACATTCATACACGGAGAAAGGGGGAAATGTTACTAGTTTTTTTCCCCTTTTTTTCCAGGCGAAAAACCTATTTAGGTTATCATCGCCTAACTAAAGTTAAGTTTTTAAAATAAATATTACATAAAATCGAAATAAAACAAAATAACTGTTTAAAACTAATTGTAATTATAATTATCTAAAACTAAAGAACCTAAAATTATACAAAATTTAAATATTATTAAATAGATTAAGGTGGCGTAAGAAAGCAAAGACACGGTCGATAGCCGTGACATCGTCTCTTAAAACCACCTTTAAACTACCTCGAAGATCGTAACGTATATACAAATTTGTCAACTCATTACAATCAAGCAGGATATGCTTGATTGTAATATTATTTCTACAAAACGGACATAGTGGTGGATCCTCATGTCGCATCAACCATCCATGCGTTAACAAAGAGTGGCCGATGCGAAGTCGAGTAACCACCACTTCCTCCCTACGATTCAAACGAACAGATGTCCTCCATGGTCGGACGGTATTTTTGATGTCTCTCAGCTTGTTTCTATTTACATTTTGCCATTCTTCGTTCCAAACAGTGTTGTGTCGATGGCAACATTAATGTAGCTAATTTTGCACCTTCATCTGCTTTAGTGTTTCCGAATATTCCACAGTGACCAGGCACCCAGAGAAATGACACCTCGACACCTCGTAATTGGAGCCTGTGTATAGAGCACAAGATGTCTCCAACTAAAGGGTTCTTAGTGTACATTTCCTGAATAGCCTGGAGAGCGCTTTTGGAATCACAACACACAAGATATTTAGATTTTGTTACTAGTAATAATTATCTATATTTCAATTCCTTCTGTTAGTTCACACTCTCCTTGTTTATACCTTGTTCTAGTTTCCAATCGTTAGTACATAATTTTACTTCATCCAATAAAGTTCAAATACAATTTTCAAACTTACAGTGGATTACACTTGATATTAATACAGTATTAAATATTATGTTCATTAATTAAATCTAATAAATTAAATTTTGTTATATATTGGAGAAAACTTTTTATAAAAGGGGCAAAGTATGCAATATAGTTACTTCGTCACATTTGGGTTAAAATAGGTGATTACACATGCATTCATGAAACAGGTGATTTTATGTTACATGTTATGTAGTAGAACAGTTGTTTTAACGCACATGTTATGTTACTCTATTTAGTTATAATTATTTATTAAAAAGTAACTAAAATACATGTTTTCTTTGTTAAACTATGTAGCATTGACTTAAACAAATGTGCTTATATTACTCGTTCGATTCGTGTCCCGAAATGTTTTTATTTCTTCATGGATAGTTCTGTACAAACCAAAGATTTAGGAAATGTACAAAAAAGCCAACATATTTTGTATGTTTTATGTACAATAATAACATACCTCAAGAACTAAATGTATATGTATTAAATGGAGTAAATAAGCTAGTTTGAGGTATTACACAGGACAGTAATAACTGGTTGCAGGTATCATCATCTGATGTGTAATGTGCTCCCACACAAGAATTTACCTCCCTTAGACGTTGCGCGAAAGGAGCTTAAGATGTAGGATATGTGGGGCGTTGAGCTTGTGTTTCAGCGCATTTAAAAAAAAAACATAGCAACATAAGGGTAGAAATAGAATCCATTTTTTAAGTTACAAAAATATAGACGGTGTTTTGCATTTATTTAAGAAAATGATTTACTATTCGGATATCAATATAAGTTAACCGTCTTCAAGTATAACTAGACACAATTTAATTCTGATACCAGTAATTGCAAAGGACTGCCAGCATTCCAATAAAAACCAGGTTTCCACGTTTTCTCGTTTCATTAAACGGGAATTGCCCTAGTTAAATTGTTATTTAAACAAAATCTAGTATTTAAATTTAGACGGTGTTCAGAAATTCGATTTATTATTAAAGCTATTCATTTTCAATTTGAATAGCTGAGAGCATTACCTTAAATTTGTAGCAGTTTTCCTGTATTTTCCCTAAACCATTATGTTTTAATAGGTTTTCTCTGCAGCGTTATGGCGTCTTTGCGTCCCCGCGTTTTGCAATGTATTGTAGGCCTATTTAATGTGCCTTCCCACAAAACAAGAATAACTGTAAATACAGCTCCTCCACAAAAGCAGCGTTATCGTTAAACAAAACCACGCTTGATTGTTGCTCTAAATGTCCGTTATATTGGGACTTGATTTTAATTTCTTAAAATATCTTTAGTTTTATCTTCAAGCATATCACGTTTTTCCAAATTTATTGAAAATGCTTACATTTAAATTTCCTGTAGAAACTCTCTTCCAACCACATCATCAATAACTCTTGTGTTTCAAAGATGAAAGTTTGAAATGCATTTAAATTTGTTTAAAAATCATGGATAAACATTTCCTCTATTTTTTTCATTTTACAAGAATACTTGTAATAATTACCTCTGAAGATAATTTCTTTTTAATCGTAATGTACATATGTATTTAAATACAAACTTTTAGTGTTTAAGCGGTTTTATTTATTTAAAACTAGCTGACGCGGTGAATTTCGCGCCGCCTAAATGTCAATGAATGTCGTGTTAATATCAGCTAAACTTAATTTAGTATTTTATTAACATAATAATGGCTGAACTTATAGTAGTTGATCGGTAATAAAAGTTATAGATTAAATGTTATTTAATGAAGTGCATTCGTATATAAAATATTGTTTGTATATTGTTTGAAATGTGTTGGAAAATAATTTTAATTTGTTGAGTGTTGCTTAGCAACCAAAATTTGAAAATAATAACATGATGTGTCTTAAGATAAGATAGAAAATCATTACTGAATAATGCTATTTTGGCACTTAAAAATTGCATGTTGAAAAACATTATTTTGTCGCGAAACTGCCTAGCGCCGTTTTATAGATTAATATTTTCATGCAAACACTAATTAGTTTAGAGGGGCTTAAGTGCCCCCTGTGTCCCCCTAGCTAGGCCCCTGAGACTTACTATACCAAACACTTTTCCATGAATGAACTTAATAATTTCCCAAAGTCTCATGGCTACCGGATCAGTAATGAGTATAGGGCATACATACATACATACATACATACATACATACATACATGCAAACATCCATTTATATATACAATATATATAGATAGATAAAATCAGGTTAGCTTCTCTATTGTTGTACTTACACGTCACTTGGTAGAAATATTTACTTTTTAAAAAAAAGTGACATCAAATTTGTCTCTGTTGTTTTACTTCATTGTTAACTGCTGCATTATTTAAAAGTTTTGTTGAAATAATGAAAATGTTGGGTTTTAAACTTATGCCTTGATAAGGCTCCTGCATTAAGTTATCTATCCGCATTAGCACATTAGTAAAAAGACTTCGCACAAATTTTAAATGCATTACTCTGGGTCACTTTAAATATTATTTTAGTGAATCTTGTTGTGTATTTGGACTTTTCTGTAAATTTAGAAAAGGCATATTTACATTACCTCTTGCTTAGTATTCACTAAGCATAGAAGTATGTAAACAAGTACCTTTTGTCTAAATGAACACGACAATTTCGAATTAGTTTGACACTAGAATATATCTCACGAAAACGGCCGTCCTTATTTAAACATAAAGTAAGTGCTACTACCGTATAAGCGAATGTTTCCGTAAGTTGAATTGTTTAACGAATACTATAGTGTTACTCAAATCAATGTGACGTTGCTATACAGCAGCGGTTACCATTTTTTTCTCTAAAGTTATTATTCGAACAAACGTTATAATTATTTCGAGTATTTCCAATTATTTCCTATAAATATTGGTTTTCCCCTTTTATGACATACACAAAGGTTATGAGTTTTGTACTTACCTCTTATTACTTTTTCCATCTACTAAATTATTTTCGCCCCTATTTATATTATTTTTTCCCTCTACTAAATTATTTTCCCCTTACTAAAACTTTTTAATTTTTTCCCTCTACTAAATTATTTCCTATAAATATTGGTTTTCCCCTTTTATGACATACACAAAGGTTATGAATTTTGTACTTACCTCTTATTACTTTTTCCATCTACTAAATTATTTTCGCCCTTATTTATATTATTTTTTCCCTCCACTAAATTATTTTCCCCTTACTAAAACTTTTTAATTTTTTCCCTCTACTAAATTATTTCCTATAAATATTGGGTTTCCCCTTTTATGACATACACAAAGGTTTTGAATTTTGTACTTACCTCTTATTACTTTTTCCATCTACTAAATTATTTTCGCCCTTATTTATATTATTTTTTCCCTCTACTAAATTATTTTCCCCTTACTAAAACTTTTTAATTTTTTCCCTCTACTAAATTATTTTCCCCCTTGTTAAAATTATTTTTATTTTTTCCTTCTAATAAATTGTTTTCAATAAATAAGACATGCTTTAACTGAACGCGCATTAACTGCAATTATGAAACTTGTGTTTGTTTCTTTAAGAAGGTTATGCATGGAAATGTCGGATAATGAGCCGGGCTGAGTGATCTGAGTTGCCACACGTCACGCTCCAAGTCACTCTTAAGTAACGATTAAAACTGAATACACAGTTGTGGTAATACGTATTTAGGATTTGAGCGCTCGATTCTGCAACCAACTCCTTTTTTAATATCCTTGCAGACTTGATGCCATTAAGGGTCTGGCAATAAATAATAAGAGCCTACAGAGAAACTGTGCAAATTAACCGAGTAAAGCTCTGTTTTTATACCGTAGCGCCAAAATAAACAATACTGAACTGAATCAGGTGTAGTTGCCTTCTCGATCAGCTGTGCCGACTGGTAATTGTTGCCGCGTAATCGTGTTGTCCTATTTCATTTGAGGTTAGTTTTAGCTGTTACGGTGGTAACTATTGTAGAGAAAATTTTTATCGTAGATTATTATTTTTGCTCTTTTGGAATTGGACGTACATTGTACAAATGAAAACCACGGAAAAGTGTTGCAGGAAGTGTTCCAGTCACCGAAAAGAAGCCTAAAGCGAACATCTTTTAAACTGAATCGAAGCAATACGAAGGTCAGAAGAATATATAATAACATTTATGGGTTTTCTTACAAGATACAAACTGTGTTGTAACCTTTGAACTGTACAAACAAAACAGCCAGAGTTCATTACTGCGCTTCGATGCAAGCAATGTGCTGTGGAAAACCTGAGTTTCTGAGTGATGTATGGTTTCCGGATGAATGTCATGTGCACCTTAGTGGTTTCATAAACAAGAAGACAACGCGTTTTCTTGGGTCTGAATGTTCTGGCAATGTTGTACAGAGGCCACATCATAATAGACGTGTAACCATTTGCTGCGTTGTTGACGACAATGAAGGAAATCTGTAAATCGAGACCAATATAGGGTCATTCTTAGTCGTTTTATAGGGGACCTCAGGAGATTTTGTTGTGCCTGAAACCTACATTTTATTTCACAATGGTTAAAGCAAGACGGCGCAACAATCCACAAAACATTGCTTTCCTTCGAGAAACTTTTGGCAACCGCCTCATCTCCCTTAAAACAATCTTTCCGTAGCCCGCCTACTTCTCTGATCTTAAACCAACTGACACCTACGACTGGAGAATGATGTAGTAGAAGATTTTCCCTGATGATCCACCAACCATCATCGTCCAACTACAGGATAAATTAACCACGTATAAAACGATAATTAAATAACCTCTTCGCCAAAATGATTCAAAACCTTCAATAACGGTACGAGCGTGGCCTCAAACTGAACAGAGGTCATATAGAACATGTTGATACACGAGTCTATCCGATTTGGCTTCTTTTTACTTGTATGTGTTTATAAAACTATACAGGCCTAAATGAAATAAAATCTCACAGCTGTTTCAGTACTGTTTATTTTGGCGCGTACCGTGAACAGAGTAGTATGTAATACATTTACTATATTAAGTATTAAAAATGATTTTAATTATTTTTCGGCTGATAATTTAAAGATTTTCTTGATATAAGTAAAACATTTTTTCTTTTTTCAACAGGAAATAATCCTATACAGATAATTTTAGTAATTCTTTATCTGTTTAATGATAATAATAAAAAATATATACGTTATATGATAACTGTCCTTTTAAGGTAAAACTTGTTTTGAAATTCCAAAACCGTAACTATAATTCTGTACCAATATGTGACAAAAAACAAAGTTTATGAATGATAACTGTAGGAAGATTTTTGGAATATGTAATTGTGTTTATCTACTAGGCATTGTTCCTATCTCCTGTAAGCTGTTAAATAAAACCACTTGAGAAACTTTTTTTTATTAATATAAGTATTTATCTACTCTAAAATATATTAGAAGATATTTAATTAATATTGACCAATTATAGACGCTTCAAAATCTGAAATAAACTGTAATAAGTTTTAAAAACCTGTTTAACTTTTATTACTGTTTCTATAAAAAAATTATTACACAAAAAGAATTAATCGAATTAAGGTAAAAATTCCAAAACTTAAAGTCAAAATAATTAACTCCAAATTTTTCAAAAGAAATAGTTTTTAATAAACAAACACACCAGCTTAGAACAGACTAGTTTCGGCATCGGTTAGTCTACTATACTACTGTATAGTAGTAGCCGAGCACTGTGGAGGGCGACATCGTCGCCGTAACTAGTCTGTTGGAAACTAGTGTGTTTGTTTATTAAAAACAAATTTTCTGTGAAATTTTCCGTTAAATATTTTGACTTTTTACCTTTGTGAATAGTTCTCACAAGCTAAGCTCTAATTTACTAAAAATTACCAAACTAGTCTAACTACTGTTACTATAACACAGAAGAGACGTGTTTGCTTATTTTGTAGATGATTGTAAAAAGCAGAAAACTGTGTCTATGATCAATATGGTTTATCCCTTTTATCCAGTTGTTTTTACATAAAGTTATTGCGTACTCATCAGTATCTAATTAATATAATATTATGATAATGATAATACACACACACACACACACAAACACACACACACACACACAGACACACACACACACACACACATATATATATATATATATATATATATATATATACAACACAACAAAATATGAAAAAGAAGAATGAGTAAAACGCACGGCGAGAACACTTCGACGGCCGACAAGCTACCGGAGATATTTTTACCCAATTGTGGACGCTTTTATTTTATTAATCTCTACAAATATTCAAACTTTATACAAATATATTATAACATAATAAATATATATATATATATATATATATATATATATATATATATATATATATATATATATTATATATATAACATAAATATAATATAAATATAATATAATAATATAAAAATATACATAATTATATTATAACATATTATAAAATTCATTATAAATGGCTGATTTAAAAAAATCTTCTTAAAAACTTACTTAAGAGTACCTTAATAAGTATTCCTAAATAATGCAAAACTAATATTAAATTATGCGCCTCATTGGTATGAACCGATTCATATTTTAAATATTTATGGCAATATTATTCATAATATTAACTAAAATATTGTTTTCAATATTTCACACTCTTTAAATTAATATTTCAATTAAATATCCGAAACATACATTTAGCGGATCTTCATTACCTGCGAATACCTATATTCATTAAGAGTTAAAAATTTAATAGCAATGTTAATGTAAATAACTTAACCTACAACACTAATTTTAATAATAATAGCATGTAACCCATAATTATTATTTATAGCCTACTTGTATTTCCCGTCTTTTGTAGAAAGCAATTCGATAAGTTTCCTATACAAATTATTGTGTCTCGTGTTATATATTTGCGATTTTCAGGATCTTGTTAATGATTATAAAACTAAGTGACGCGTTTAGTATTAACAATTTGCCGAAACTTGTAACTATGTTTCTGTAAATAAAAAAATATCAGGTGTAGTTGCAGTTTTATGCATTGCTATTTGAAATTACTATTAAACTCATCTAGTAATGAAATTTAAGGTACCGAATTTTAAAGAAGATTATAAAAACAAATGAATTAAATTTAGATTTTCATTAGGCCTGTAAGAATATTCCAATTGCTTTCAACTAAGTATTTCTTTAAAATCATCTCTTTAAAAATAATGTAACTCGTCCAATATGTAAAAGGCAGTTTAAATAATTAAATTTAAATATAGTTTTATAATAACACGCCAAAATTGTTAAAGCAGTAAAATAAATATTACAAAATAATATTTTAAAAATTTACAAATTTTTCAATTCTATTCGAGAGTTTAAAAAAAGTTTTTTAGATACTGAAATAAAAATTAGACCTTTTTTTTAAAAGTTCAACCCCGGAAAAGATGTCTAGAAATAGATCTGGATCAATACAGATAATACATTTTTTCTTTGTTTAAAATAGTAATAAGAAATCAATTAATTTCTTTTTTCTGCAAAGCTTTAAATATATCTTACAGTATGATTGAAAACAATGAGAATGTCTCCGTTGTCTTTTCTAAATATGTTTTTAAAAAAATAATTAATTATTTACAAATTAATTTTAAACAACACTGCAAGGTATATTACTCTAACAAGTGTATAAAATAAAATTAACTTTTGCCTACCTTATTTCAGTTATAAAAGTATTTTTATTGGAGTGTGACTTGGTTTTGAACGCGGAAGTTGCTCTAGTCGTACGTGGCGGTCTCTGTCGGCGTCGTGAAGAAGTGTCGGGTAGCGCTGAACAAGGGGATGGTTTTGTTAAGCCTTTTGAGCATGCGCAAAGCATAGGTTTTTTTAGATAGCTGCCTACTCACATGTCCCCATATCCCTTACATCTAATTAGGTGGATATTGATCACTATTGTTAATGTCTTTGTAGATTCTTGATACAAAAAATAAACATTGAAGCTCTAATAAAGAATTCTAAGTATAACGATAATAGTAAAAACAATATTACGGTAAAATTTAAAAAAATATCAAATTATTGTAAAAATGATAAGATTCTCGTATTTGAAATATATTTTTTAATGTGAGTGACACGCGCTGGTATTAATAAACTACGGTATATAAATATGTTATTTCTTCATAAATTTTAAAAAAGTATAGAGATAAACATTTGTGTATAATACACGCTTAAAAAATGTAAATTTAAAATGTGCGTTTTATGATTTTTTAAATTTTATTTTTATAATTACAAGTTTCAAAATGTGTCCCTTAAATATTTTTACGTAATTCATTATAATAAATATCAGCTTTATTATAATTAACTGAGAGGTACATAAAATATTTGTGTATTTATAGGAAATTAATTTAAAAATTATTTAAATATATCCTCTAAATCAAGAGTATGTATGAAATCATATGTTACAGATAGTCGTGCTTGTATACCCTTGTACCTATATGGTAGGGTGTAACGAAATTTAATAAAAAGAATGAAAAATCTATTTTAACTGAATTTATATAATAAAAATAAACGTACTGAGTTTTGGAAGGGTTACAAAAATTAAGAAAAATGTGGATATCTCGTAAGAAAATCTATAAAAATATATTATATAAACTTTAAACTTTTTAAAAATAAAAGATCGTTTTCTCAGCTATTCAGCTTTTGATAACTTACGAATAAAATTTATATATAAAATATTTTTATAATTAATAATTTATAAAATTCTTACATAATTTATATTTAAATTTATTAAATTTTAATAGTACATTTATGTCGACTTCATGTGAGTAAATTTAATAAATTTAGAATTAAAAAAATTCTCATTTATTATAAACGGGTTTTCTCCGGTAATATAGACTGTAAAAATGTATAATACTTGGATTAATACCCAAAAGAGGGGGACTCGAAGGATTATGAAGGACTTTGGAATTATGGTTCGCCAGCTTACCAAACTGGTTTGGAAAATTTATATAAGCTGTATTTTACATATTATGTACTAATAGTTTTAACAAACAAAATTCGGTTATATAAATAATATTTAAAGTTTTGTTGAATTAACTTTAAAATCTACAGATAAGGTCGTGAGTGAAAGCTGAAAGAATAAATTTGGAATAAATACTGAAGGCGGGTAAAACCATCGACGACCCTGATTAAAAGAAATAAAGATAACCTCAGTTTTAAAACTTAGTCGGTTAGTGAATTTCGTACAATTCCTTTCTTGTAAATTTGACTGCTGTGCTATGACCTCGATTTCAAACTTTTTAAAAGTTGGTTGGTTTAGCTAACGCCCGATCTGGGTACTTCAGCTATTCCACGCTGCGGCCCCCAGTGGGGTCCTCAGGGTAACCGGGGACACCTGGGCAAGAGTTTAGGTGTACGCCGTCAAGGTGGGCCCCCAGTAGCAGCCAGTCTGGTCCTCAGGGTAACCGGGGACACCTGGGCAAGAGTTTAGATGTACGCGTTCAAGGTGGGCCCCCAGTAGCGGCCAGTGGGGTCCTCAGGGTAACCGGGGACACCTGGGCAAGAGTTTAGGTGTACGCCGTCAAGGTGGGCTCCCAGTAGCGGCCAGTCTGGTCCTCAGGGTAACCGGGGACACCTGGGCAAGAGTGTAGGTGTACGCCGTCAAGGTGGGCCCCCAGTAGCGGCCAATGGGGTCCTCAGGGTAACCGGGGACACCTGGGCAAGAGTTTAGGTGTACTCCGTCAATCCTGCAGAGGGGCAACTAGGAGTTTCCTCTACACCAATCCGGGGGATATGGTTCTGAAGGTAGTCATGGTCAGGCAGTATGGAAAATCTGGCTACCGCTGCCATATGGGGTTAGGTTCTGGACAACGTCCCATCGAAGGCTAGAATCTCCCAATTATTTTTGGCAAGATCCGCTATTTTGGTCCAAGTATGGGCGTTGATAAGAACGTCAATGATGTTCCCTGTAAAGTTTAGGGATGATAGATAGAGCAGTTGGTTGTTAACGTCTGCACCCCTTTCGCCAGTTCATGGCCGGTTTCGCTCCCTAAAATACTTACTGAACTAGGAACCCATTTGTACATGCAATCCTTCCTTGATTAGCTTCTCAGTTTTCAGATGGTACTTGATCTTGCGAAGACAGTCGGTAGGGATGTTAGAGGCTAGTGCCAGTATGGGAGCTTGTACTGCCAGACTGTAGTCACGTGATCAAATAGCGCAAGTCTCTGTAATGGCTTATTGAGTTTCCCAAAGTAGTCGGGTTAGGCAATCTAAGCTATTTAAAGTAATGCAGGTTTAAGCTTAATCTAGAGAAGTAAACAGTTAAACTTTACACCTCAATTAAGTATTAACTTATAGAAAAGTTGTATTACAGGGAGAAGAAACAAATTGGCAGAATCTAGCAGAGCATATTTACAAAGTTGGTGTATGTCAAAGAGTGATTATATATTCTTATGTACAAAGGATAATTAGATTACAGACGCAATATATAAACTCCCGAAAAAAACAGGATTTAGGAAAATAATAAAAAATTTATGATTCGACTTACATCATGTATAGATATTTACGCTAAGCGTCCCTTTTGATTTTATTCCCCAAAGAAAACTTATCTGCTCGTGAAAGCTTGCTGTATAGGTTTTTAAAACTAATTATAGAACCATCAGTTTACTTTGCATAGTCTTAGTTATTGTTTATAGTGGAAAATCTCTAATTCCTCACGTTCGGGACCGAGGGGTGACGAATTCTAGAAAAAGACGAATTACAGGAGTTGTGAAACTAACACATAATTGTGG
Source organism: Prosapia bicincta (assembly GCA_036971475.1). Taxonomy (NCBI): domain Eukaryota; kingdom Metazoa; phylum Arthropoda; class Insecta; order Hemiptera; family Cercopidae; genus Prosapia; species Prosapia bicincta. Next base: position 220,897,538 of record JBAIZL010000005.1, read on the forward strand.
GTAAACATAACACAAATATAAGTAAATAGGTATGTAATGTAATTAATGTTCTACTTACATTATTTATATCAACCGAAAAACTCCACAACACTCTTACACAGCACTATAAAAACACTAGAAGCCTGCAGAATAGTTTGTAATTACAAATACAGTATTTTACTCTATTTCCATTAAGCAGTGCCTTGTATGAACAGCAACACAGCAAGAAGGAATAAGGTGTATTTAATCTATTTCCATAAAGCAGTGCCTTGTAAGAACAGCAACACAGCAAGAAGGAATAAGGTGTGTTTAATCTATTTCCATAAAGCAGTGCCTTGTAAGAACAGCAACACAGCAAGAAGGAATAAGTTGTGTTTAATCTATTTCCATAAAGCAGTGCCTTGTAAGAACAGCAACACAGCAAGAAGAAATAAGTTGTGTTTAATCTATTTCCATAAAGCAGTGCCTTGTAAGAACAGCAACACAGCAAGAAGGAATAAGTTGTGTTTAATCTAGTTCCATAAAGCAGTGCCTTCTATGAACAGCAACACAGCAAGAAGGAATAAGTTGTGTTTAATCTATTTCCATAAAGCAGTGCCTTGTAAGAACAGCAACACAGCAAGAAGGAATAAGTTGTGTTTAATCTATTTCCATAAAGCAGTGCCTTGTAAGAACAGCAACACAGCAAAAAGGAATAAGGTGTATTTAATCTATTTCCATAAATCAGTGCCTTGTAAGAACAGCAACACAGCAAGAAGGAATAAGTTGTGTTTAATCTATTTCCATAAAGCAGTGCCTTGTAAGAACAGCAACACAGCAAGAAGGAATAAGTTGTGTTTAATCTATTTCCATAAAGCAGTGCCTTCTATGAACAGCAACACAGCAAGAAGGAATAAATTGTGTTTAATCTATTTCCATAAAGCAGTGCCTTGTAAGAACAGCAGCACAGCAAAAAGGAATAAGGTGTGTTTAATCTATTTCCATAAAGCAGTGCCTTGTAAGAACAGCAACACAGCAAGAAGGAATAAGGTGTGTTTAATCTATTTCCGTAAAGCAGTGCCTTGTAAGAACAGCAACACAGCAAGAAGGAATAAGGTGTGTTTAATCTATTTCCATAAAGCAGTGCCTTGTAAGAACAGCAACACAGCAAGAAGGAATAAGGTGTGTTTAATCTATTTCCATAAAGCAGTGCCTTGTAAGAACAGCAACACAGCAAGAAGGAATAAGGTGTGTTTAATCTATTTCCATAAAGCAGTGCCTTGTAAGAACAGCAACACAGCAAGAAGGAATAAGGTGTGTTTAATCTATTTCCATAAAGCAGTGCCTTGTAAGAACAGCAACACAGCAAGAAGGAATAAGGTGTGTTTAATCTATTTCCATAAAGCAGTGCCTTGTAAGAACAGCAACACAGCAAGAAGGAATAAGGTGTGTTTAATCTATTTCCATAAAGCAGTGCCTTGTAAGAACAGCAACACAGCAAGAAGGAATAAGGTGTGTTTAATCTATTTCCATAAAGCAGTGCCTTGTAAGAACAGCAACACAGCAAGAAGGAATAAGGTGTGTTTAATCTATTTCCATAAAGCAGTGCCTTGTAAGAACAGCAACACAGCAAGAAGGAATAAGGTGTGTTTAATCTATTTCCATAAAGCAGTGCCTTGTAAGAACAGCAACACAGCAAGAAGGAATAAGGTGTGTTTAATCTATTTCCATAAAGCAGTGCCTTGTAAGAACAGCAACACAGCAAGAAGGAATAAGGTGTGTTTAATCTATTTCCATAAAGCAGTGCCTTGTAAGAACAGCAACACAGCAAGAAGGAATAAGGTGTGTTTAATCTATTTCCATAAAGCAGTGCCTTGTAAGAACAGCAGCACAGCAAAAAGGAATAAGGTGTGTTTAATCTATTTCCATAAAGCAGTGCCTTGTAAGAACAGCAACACAGCAAGAAGGAATAAGGTGTGTTTAATCTATTTCCATAAAGCAGTGCCTTGTAAGAACAGCAACACAGCAAGAAGGAATAAGGTGTGTTTAATCTATTTCCATAAATCAGTGCCTTGTAAGAACAGCAACACAGCAAGAAGGAATAAGGTGTGTTTAATCTATTTCCATAAAGCAGTGCCTTGTAAGAACAGCAACACAGCAAGAAGGAATAAGGTGTGTTTAATCTATTTCCATAAAGCAGTGCCTTGTAAGAACAGCAACACAGCAAGAAGGAATAAGGTGTGTTTAATCTATTTCCATAAAGCAGTGCCTTGTAAGAACAGCAACACAGCAAGAAGGAATAAGGTGTGTTTAATCTATTTCCATAAAGCAGTGCCTTGTAAGAACAGCAACACAGCAAGAAGGAATAAGGTGTGTTTAATCTATCTCCATAAAGCAGTGCCTTGTAAGAACAGCAACACAGCAAGAAGGAATAAGGTGTGTTTAATCTATTTCCATAAAGCAGTGCCTTGTAAGAACAGCAACACAGCAAGAAGGAATAAGGTGTGTTTAATCTATTTCCATAAAGCAGTGCCTTGTAAGAACAGCAACACAGCAAGAAGGAATAAGGTGTGTTTAATCTATTTCCATAAAGCAGTGCCTTGTAAGAACAGCAACACAGCAAGAAGGAATAAGGTGTGTTTAATCTATTTCCATAAAGCAGTGCCTTGTAAGAACAGCAACACAGCAAGAAGGAATAAGGTGTGTTTAAACTATTTACGTTTTAGTTTTTAAAAAAGTCTGTCGTTTTCTTTTATACTAAAGAATTCTTTCCCAATAAGGCCTATACCACGTGACAGCGCAGACTATCTTTGATATTATTGTGACGAATTACCGAAAGTGACGAATTAGAGAGGTTCTATTGTATATAGCATAAAATAATGTCCGAGCACGTTACCATGCTAAAACTACCTCCACTTTGACCTTTAAGTATACGGTTGTACGTTTGGAAGTTATTTACGTACACACAACTTGACAAAACCTGCAATAATTTATAAAGCCGTTAATTAAAATCAGTAGAGTTTTGTGTTTTGTTGAAACAACGTGAATTTTATTTCATCCTAAATGTTCGATTATGTTACGGATATTTCACAATATAAAGAAGCTTTGTTAAACAATTAATTTGTTTAGTTTTACAAGGAATGGTCAATTTTATTAGAATCACTTGAAGATTGGAAAACCATTATAAATAATATAAAGAATAGCGGTATAAGGAGAATACTGAAGTCAGAATATGTTTTGGGTCACGGGTCATTAAATACCTTCTGTTGGTTCACACTCTCTTGATAAATATTTTGTAAAAATTTCAATCGTTAATAAAATATGTTTTTATTCTTCCAATTAAATTAAAATACATGTTTTTTAACCTATAATGGATGACAATTGATGTTAGTAAAGTTTTTTCAAATATTTATTCAATAATTAAATTATAAAAATCTGGGGTCTATCTCGATTCGAACTGTGAATCTCCATGTTAAAAGTCTAGGACACTTTGGGACTAGGCCAACAAACCAAATAAGAAGAAGTGATTTTTTCAAAGACACATATGAATTTTTCCCTCATCTGGTTGTCGTCAAAACTGCCACTGCACAACCTTAAACTGTTGTGGTTACCAAAAAATATCACAAATAATGCTGTTGAGTAAAATTAAGTGAAATGAATAAAATAAACTGGAAATAGGCAAACAATGATAAGATTTTTCTTTCTTGACCTCAGTAGGAACTTACTTGAAACATTTTTTTTTATATTACTTGTTTTTAAAGTAAGAAACGTTTTGTAACATAAAAACCATTCATTATTTATGAACATAAATAGATTTATAAATAGTGTTAGATACTAAAATGAACATTTTTTCAATATAGTCGCTAATAAAGTCTGAAGATTCGTTACGTTATAGGACAAGTTGTTACATTCTATCATTAACCCTCTTAGCCAGTAAGACTTTCTTTCCATAAGTCCTCACTCTCCAACTATATTCCACCCAAAAATTATTTGAGTTTTGGAAAACGATGAATGTGTAATGGTGCTACGTCTGGGCTGCATGAATGGTTCATAATTTCCCGCCAAAACCAGTCTCTCTTCTCGAATCATGAAAAATGTGAACGTTGTCGTGAAGTGGAACGTCGCCATGCAACTGTCCTCAATGATGGTTTTGAATAGCGCTGCTATGCTTGAACATGGTATCACTTACCTTTAAGCATTTACTGTCATTACCCTTGGTAGAAAATCTATCAGAAGAATACATCTCTGGTCTCAAAAAAACCTGTGACCATGCATTTCCTATTTGATGTTTCCTATTCAAATTATTAACTACAAATGACATCAGTTCCAATGTTGCTATCTGCGCCATTGTCTCAATACTTCTCACATAAATGGTATAGAGATTGTTTAACCTTTTTTTATTTGTACTGTACTTTCTTTACACAAATTTTTAAATGCTTTCTACTAGCTCACAGTCTCTCTCTCTCTCTCTCTCTCTCTCTCTCTCTCTATATATATATATATATATATATATATATATATATATATATATTGATATTTTACGTTGTCCATTATTTTTCCGTTGCACTGACTTTATGAAGTTAATATATATATATCTTGTACAAATTTTCAATCGTTAATAAAATACTTTTTTATTCATTCAATTATTCAAACACACTCTATTAAACCTGTAGTGGATTACAATTGATGTTAACAAAGTTTTTTCAAATATTGATTCAATAATTAAATTATAAAAATTTAGGACTCTAGGTAGGATTCGAACGGAGTATCTTCATGTTCAAAATCTATCGCTTTTAGCACTGCGCCAATTTTTTCATAGCTAGAAGTGTATTACTCAAAGAAGTATATGCATTTTTCTTTTGCTCTCGTCTGGTTGTCGTCGAAACCTCCATTGTAAAAACTTAAATTGTTGCCATAGTAACCACTCAATATCATAAAGAATGTTCGAGGATAATGGATGAAAATAATAAAATAAACTGGATTACGGTATCGAACGTTGCTTCACAAACAGACAACGTGAAAGTAAAGCGAAAAAAACCGCAATACAACGCAAAGAAAAAGCCCATAGAGTATATAGTAACAAACATAAATAATAGTCGAAATCCATACATAGAAAGGATATTGGAAAATTACAAGGAAATTCGCTTTCTGTTTTGCCACTTATTATTATTCTAGCATATGTATATACATATTTATATTAGTTGTAATTATAAAATAAAAATAAACTAAGATAAAAATTTTCTTTGTTGAATTATGTAGGAATTTACTTTAAAAATATTACTTGTTTAGTTTTAGTACGTTCAGCTCTAAAGACGAAAATTTCCTTCGAATGTAAGAATAACATAGGTTAAAACTGCCTTATAGGAGACATCGCACTTACAGAGTTGCGTATCTGAGGCATATCTCGGTCAAACTGCTTACACCCTCTTGCAAGAAGTCAAAGGAAGTTTCAAATTATCTAGCACCAAAACAACTTAATGACAATTATAAATAGTTAAAACCTGTTAAACCACAAAATCCTTAAATTTTTTCCTGCTGTACATTTCTACAAGAATAGCTAGACCAGAGTTACTACAGTATACTAGACTCATGTAGTTAGACTCTAGTAACTCTAGTGTAGTTAGTCTCATAGTAGGTTCCTCTGCTTTGCAATCGAAATGTACATCAGGAAAAAAATTATGGTTTTTTGTGGTCCAAGAGGTTATATTTGTTTATAAATTAAAATTACATCACTGTTGCTCCAAGTTAGTATTAACCTAATGATATCCTAATACTGGAATTAATCAAATGTGAAAGGCATCATTAGCATAAAGATAATGATCTACGTTGGGTGATTGTTCAAGAACTAAATCTCTTGAAGGCTGCCCCAAAACGTTGTTCACTTGAAACTGTGACACTCAGCTTTCCCAAGTCCACAAACGCACCGCGTACTTCATACTCTGCTGCTATAAATGTTTCTGCAAAGTAGTTCAGAATAAATTTGGCACTCTTAAAAGATATATTGGGGGGAAACAGTTACAGGAGCTTCAAGTACATTTCAGAAACACTATTTTTACATCATTCTTATACAACAACTGGACTCATTCTTCCAGCCTTTAGCAGATACTGTGTTAGCGAAGTATATATATATATATATAATAAATAAATGTATATATAAGGTTTTGGCTACCCTTTTTATAAAATTATGACTAAGTGTTTAAATTCTTTAATTATAGGTTATCCAGACTTGGAAGAGGACTAGAGGAATAACTGACGCTAGCACCTCCACGCACACACATACTGGCAAACGCCGACCTGACGTCAATACTTTTCCAAGAGTCCTCTATAAGGCCTTGGTCTACAAACCTGATTTTTTTGTTTGAATGTTATACTTATGTAATTTTTACTGAAATCTTTGGATGCTCGCAACGTCTAACGGGATAGGTTTATGCCCACTTAGGGCCAAGTTTTGAGTCTGAAAGTCTGGCCCTTAGGTAAGGCTCCCCGGGAGTGGATAAAGGTCCGATTACACAACCTTGACCGAACTAATCCAACGGGGTTCCAAGGGGCGGAAACCTGGCAGTTCGGAAAGTTCTACTGGTCCTGAGTTCTGGAAAAGCGGTCGAACTGCTATGCCTGGTTGGAGTTCGTCTAGTCCTAGGGATGGGCCTGTGACCAGTCTAGGCCTTATAGGAAGGTCTCTTGCATAACAGTACCACGGGTTGTAGCAACCTGTCCCAGGTCTGACGATAGTCTTTCGGGCGGAAGTCGCGATTTTGAAGTTTTATTCGTGATAGTGGTTTCAAATTCTAGACTGTGGATTCCTCGTAAGGAAATTAGGTTGCGTTCTTTTGACAAGGAGGAGGTACGTTAGGAACCAGTTACTCCTTTTCAATAATCTCTTTTGTTTCTACTCCTTCTATTAGCACACACTCTGCTTGTGTATATTTTGTACAAATTTTCAATCGTTAATAAACATAATTTTTTATTCATCTACTCAAGTTCAAATACATATTTTTTAAACCTACAGTGAACAACAATTGATGTGAATATAGTTGTTTTATTCAATAATAAAATTATAAACATTTTAGAGGTCTAGGCCAGATTCGAACTGAGTATCTCCATGTTCGAAGTTTATCACTGTGCTTTGGAATAAAGCCACATTTTCCATAGTTAGAAATTTATTTTTCAAAGAAGTATATGAATTTTGTTTGGTCACCATCTGGTTGTAGTAGAAATGTCCATTGTACACCCTAAATTGTTGCCATGGTTACCAACAAAATACATAATAATGCTTTAGGATTAAAAATAAAAGAGAATAAAATAAACAAACAAACTGGTTTATTTGTATCGAACCGTAGTTCACAAACGTACAATCCTAGAAGCAAAAAGAAACTATAACACAATGCAAGTGACGATAAAAGAGAAAACTTATAGATATTAACAAAGAAAAATATTAGTCCAACGTCTTACTTAGAGAGGAAATTGGAAAGTTACAATGAAATTTGCTTTATATTTTATCAACTAATATTATTATTCTGACATCTATATAGATATTTATAATAATTGTAATTATGAAATAAAAAGAAACTAAAATAATTTTTTTTTTTTGCTGTCGTTAATAGGAATTGACTTATGACAAAAAAATCTCATATTTGTTCCTACGTATTCGCCATATCTCATATTTGTTCCTACGTATTCGCCATATCTCATATTTGTTCCTACGTATTCGCCATATCTCATATGTGTTCCTACGTATTCGCCATATCTCATATTTGTTCCTACGTATTCGCCATATTTTTCAAATTTTCACTAAACACAATCGGAATGACATTTTTAGTTTTGCTTATTGTTTCTTAGACGTCTAACAAGATTTAATTATGTCGATACTACTACTACTACGTAGCGCTACAGCCCGGGGTGGGCCTTGACTCCTTAACAATGTCCCGCTATGTACTTCTGTCCTTAGCCTTCTGTTTCCAAGCTGTAATGCTGAGTACCCTTAAATCTTCTTAAAGGTCCTGTAGCCATCGAGTTCTTGTTCGGCCAACTCTTCTTTTGCCAATCATAGTGCCATGTAAACATTCGTTCGGCATTCTATTGTGGGCATTCTTATGATGTGACCTAACCATTCTAGACGTCGCGTTTTAATAAAATGGACCACATTTGTGTCTTTGTATCAGGAATACAATTCGGCATTAGATCGAAGCTTCCACACATTTGCTGTACATCGTGGACCAGACCATAAATTTTTTTTAAAAGCTTACACTCAAACAATGTCAACTGATTTTTCATCGCGGCGGTTAAAGTCCACGTCTCCGCTCCATACGTTAGGACTGGCCGAATTAAGGTTTTATAGAGTCGTACCTTAGTGGTTTGAGACAATAGCCTACTTTTAAAAAGCTTTATATTTGCGAAGTATGCTCTATTAGCTGCCATTATTCTTTTTTGCACTTCATTTATTGTTTTATTTTCATCATTCACTTCCGATGTGAAACTTTTTACTTTTTCAAATGAATATCCATCGATATCTATAGTCGTACTGCTACCCCCTCTGCTTGTACTCATATATTTAGTTTTCCCCTCATTTATGCAAAGACCTATCTTTTTGCTTTCATTATTGATTATATTAAACGTTTCATTGAGCGATGGAATATTCCTGGCAACCAAGCATATATCATCAGCATATGCACATATTTGACTACATGATATTCCCTGAAACGTTAATCCTCCTCAAAACGCCATGTAAGGAGAGGTTTAAGAGGGTAGCAAACAGGGCATCGCCTTGTCTCACGCCAGTCAGAATAGGGAATTCGGGACTCATACCGCCGCCTATGACAACTTTGCCGTCACTATCACACAATGTCATGTTGATCAGTCTGATCACCTTCTTTGGTACGTTGAACTAATTTACATAATGAATATTAATTGTAATATAGTGATTATAATAAATCGATATTTAATATCAGTTATGTTTTCTATTATCTTTAGGAGTGATATTAATATACCTTTTTTTATAAGAAGTGACATAATTATAGTGTTTATACTTCACTTACAAGGAATAGTATGAAAAATCAACAAATGTTTTTAAAACTCATCTAAATTTAATAAAAAAATGTGACCAACGGTCATCAGTAATTAAACTCTACAGACGGACAAAGCTCAAGGAGTGGAGGGTTAGCTTCGTAAAAGGAACGAATGTTTTGAAACGCTTGGTTAAGTATTTTTTAAAAATTAGTTTAGTAAATTTAATAGTAGAAAAGTTTTAGTTTTGTAGACCAATGCCTTGTAGATGACTCATTGGATTTAGGTAGGCCGCCGAACCGGTTCAGCGCGAGTGAGGTGTGAGGGTCACCTAATCCTCTGGGACGATTTTGATTGTGGATCGAATATAGATTAATTAACTAATTTAAAGTTCTAATAAATACTAAATATATATTACTAGAGTAATAATATTTATTAATGTACCTATTTAATTTAGTTTAATGTTAAGTATAAAACAATTTTGTAACAAATATTTTAAAAATTTAGGAAATTGAACGACTTTTACGAAAACTATCTATGCCTTGCCCTGCTAAGTGTAACCTGCCAGTTACGTCATCATTAATCGTAAAGGTAATAACAAGCATATTGTCTTACGAACATAAAAACACTATATTTAATATATATTATTTAGTCTTTATAAGGTGCTAAACCAACTATTTTTTTAAAAACAAATTAAATTTGACATATTTTATATTTTGTAAGAATCATGTGTTTTTTATTGTTTAATTTAGTCAAATACTTTAAAAAACTTATAGTTTTTACAAGATTTAACTATTGAACATAATTCAGCACTCGCCACAGTTGCATTCTGAGTTAATTTTTTATACCTTGACATTTGTTAATCTCCTAAAAATAGACAATTTTGGGTTGCTCACCATAATATAACAAAATGTTATTTTCATTGCGGCCTCTGACTGGCGTTAAGATTATAACAAAATATAATGTACATATACAGAATGGAACGCTATTTTGACACTGAATGCCGACACAAAAGTATTAATAGTTTTCTATAGGGTTATAGTTTTTTTATAGTTATTTATTTATTTAAAATGATTTTTACTAAATTACTTTCTCAAAACAGAATTATTCAAGTTGATAAAAATCATCACCTAGGTAACTGAAATAACACAAAAATTATTATAACTCTCTAATTTAATCAATTAATTTGACAAAGTAAATTACTGAATAATGGGATCATTATAGCACATTAAAGCTACATTGTTACCTTTGAAATTTTATCTTTACATAATAGATCCATGAGAACACTTTAATG
>JBAIZL010000005.1:220912792-220947792 GCA_036971475.1 Prosapia bicincta
GCCTGTGATGTAGACTGTCTGCTGCAGATTGATCGCTTCTATTCACTTAACATTCACTGCAAATTATCTTCAAGTGCGAATTAAGGACTTGTTTTAACGATTAATTCTTGTTTGACCTAAAATAAGTCCTGTAATTAAGAGGATTTTTTAAAAATTACCAACTGAAGGTTTATAGTTGGTTACAAAACTCAAATGATCCAAAGTAATATTCTTTTTTGTTTTTAATATCGGAAAATTAAAAGTCTGATGGAGGTCTTTAAGAATCCGTAGCCCCGAGGATCCCCATTTTATTCAATCTGAGGGTTAAATAAAACTTTAGAAATTTTGTTTCCTCTCTGACTATAAAATCCAAAATTATAAAATATACATCTCTTGCAACAAATAAATGCAGTAACACTAGAGATATATTGTCGTAGCTCTCTGTAGAGGCGGGCGTTTCACTGTCAGAGGCTTTGGGTTTACACGCTAGAGGCGGGCGTTTCACTGTCAGAGGCTTTGGGTTTACACGCTAGAGGCGGACGTTTCACTGTCAGAGGCTTTGGGTTTACACGCCATCAGTCATGAATTTGTAATATTATTAATACAATAAATTATTAGATTTTTCATCATTACACAAATTTGTGTAATTGTATTTATTATTAATGTACTTTTAATCACTATACTCCTATAACTTTAATGTTACTGTGTAATAACAATAACACCTGCTTTTTATACCACGAGACATTGTGTGGGAGACGGTCCAAACTGTTTTCAAGGAAGGTGTAGTGAATAAGGGCTTCAATCGCCCTTAATACCCTAGGTTTACTAACAGGTACTTTGATTTTCAAAGGCGGAATTACCCGGGGAGGTGAAAATATTGAAATGACAAAACCTAATTTGTCATTGTTTCAAAAATATATTGATTCAAGTTGACTGCATAGTATTTGCAAAGAATCTTTGCCTTTTTCAATATTTTCAACGTGTACATCCCGCTAAATTCTTTCATGAAGCTTCAGTCCACTGTGTTATTATTTTTGGAAAAATGAAAGAGGTATCTGTAAAACCAGTTTTACATTAAAAAAAAAACAAAATCAATTGGTTCACACATGAATAAAAAATTATCATTTCTCATTTCAATGTATAACATATTATTTACTTTATGTAATATTCGCTCGTTTTTCTGCTACTCAATTCTTCATGCTCTTACTAACTTTTTTATTTGGTTCACACATTAAATAAGGAATTATTATTTATCACAATGTATAACATATATTTTTTTTAATGTATTACACTTCTTTATTCTACTACTCAGGAATATTGTCTCCTTCGTGCTCTATTTGTTATTTATTAACCGGCAATTGGCGAGAATAGGTTTGCAAGGAAAATGGGACCGCTATATATTCAGTCCTAATTATGCTACTTTACGTTCAAATAACTTGAGGTGACGTGTGGCATCACTTAAACCCGGATCTTCCCACCCGACTCATTATCCTATATTTGCATGCATAACTTTCTTAAATAAATATAAACAAGTAATAAAATTGCTGTTAATTCGTGAAAACAGTTTCGTAAATTAGAGGAGAATGTTTATTTAAGGCTATGTGATCCGGAGTAGCCAAAGGGTTTGTCGGAACGTGAAAGAAACATAACCTTTGAGGGGTAACTGTATTAAGATAAACAACATTTTATACGAAATGGTTTAAGAAAATTTTCATAGTAAATTCAATTTAATGAAAAGCAATAGTTTTTGAATAGTAATTGAGGTTCCTTCGAATTAAGGAATAATTAAATATTTCCTTTTATTAAAGTAGAGGATATTTTTAATAAAAATTAAAAACTATTAACCTATCGTTGAAAAACTAGAAAGTAATAATTGCGTTTACATCGAAGTAATATTTTTTTATATTATATCTAAAGCTATAAGTTATGCAGGTTATAGTACAGTAGATTATAAGTCATTGCCAGAAATATGAGCCGCCATTGGTCAGAAAGTTCAAGTCAAGAATATTCAATGGATATTCTCAAATATATAGACATTTTCAATGGATATTCTCAAATATATGGATATTTTCAATGGATTCTCAAAGAGATTCAATGGAAAAACACCGTCTTAATGTAGAAAGTTGGTGTTTGGTTCAAGAAAATTCTCTAAACGATTGTTTGGCAAAGTATAATATAAAAGGCTGTGTACATACGGATAGGAAGAAAAAAATGGATTTAGGGAACACGTGACTCCTGACCGTTTTAGCGTGTACAAAGGAGAATAAGTGGAATAAATTTAAGACTTAAGAATGAATGTAATAATCCCCTGATACTACTACAAGTGGAAATGAAGGCTTATCTGAACAAAAAATTTGAGAGAAACGAGAAAGAGAATTGTCTTTCCGCTATTCTGTCTAGTAAACAAGTAGTCTAATATAAAAGTCTTTCAAAGTCAATTCATACCTAAAATAAATTTTATTTTTATTTTATAATTATAATTAATATAAATATGTATATACAGAATATCTGTATATACAGAATAACAATATTAAGTGACAAAATAGAAAGCGAAATCCTTGCAATTTTCCATTTACCTTTCTATGTATGGTATTGGACTATTATTTTTATTTGTTACTGTTTTTTTCGTCGCTTACACTGTGTTTTAGTATCTTATCGCTTTTCTTTTGCACTGCCCGTTTTTGAAGTAAGGTTCGACACCGTTAATCCAGTTTGTTTATTTTATTGGTTTTATTAGTTTTTTTATCCTAGAGCATTATTAATGAGGTTGTGTGGTAACCATGGCAACAGTTTTAAGTTACACAATGGAGGTTTTGATCACAACCAGATGAATGCAAAAGAAAAATTCATATATATTAAAAAATACATAACTTGCTATGGAAAGGTTAACTCATTGCCAAAGAGCTAGCTTCGGACATGAAAATACTCTGACCTATCTCAAGATTTCTATATTGTAATTATTGAATAAATATTTGAAAAAAAACTGTATTAACATCAAGGGTAGAAAGTAAAATAAAATTTATTTCAACTTGATTGGATGAATAACAACGTATTTTATTAACGATTGAGAATTTGTACAAGATATATATCAGGAGAGTGTGAGCTAACAGAAGGAATTGAAAAATCGGCCTAAATGCAAAAGATTTGCCTATACTTTAATGGTGTTTATAATATAGTATTTTGGGGGAATTGAATTTTATTATTACGGTTTTAGAGTGTTGTGTATTATGTCATAAAACCCTTTTTAGTAGTAGTGGATCTTATAGTTTCTTTAAACAAAGTCATTTTCCTGAAGATTGTAATTATAAAAATTGAACATATAATTTTAAAACACTTTATGTTAATGAAGATGAACAATATTCGAGGAATTACAGAAGAAGTCTAGATATGCTTGAAAACGTAAAGTAAATCAAATTCTAAAAGATAAGCCTTAATGATTAAAATGTATCCAAAATAAGTGATTTTTCTAAAACGTATCGGTACTGAGAAGTAAAAAACTATTTTACTGGCACTGGTTTTGGTAGGCATCTGCGATTAAATTCATAATACAGTGAGGACGCGGATAAACCGTAACTTAGATGACAAAAAAACACCTATTCTGGAATATGTTAACAAAACCGCCGAAATACACAAGTGTAGCAGTAGAAAATTTCAAATTTCTTAATATGTCCATACTCTGTAAATATTTATAACAATCAACGTCAAGAAAAGAATAGAGGAAGGTTTTACAATACAGGAAACACCTTTTCAGATAAAGTTTAAACGAAAAAATAATTGAATTATTTACACCAAATTATAACAATGAAGGATATTGTAATTAGTACATCTTTTTGAAAAAATCGCCCAACAATTACCACGTAATTATAACAATAAAAGACTCAGTGATTGTTATCTCTTTTTAAAGATGATTTCCCTATAATGAACACGAAGTTATAACAATAAAAGGTACTGTAATTGGTACATAATTTTAAAGAAGCTCGCCCTACAATTTAATTGAAATTATAACAATAAGAGATACTGTGATTGGTACAACTTGAAGGAGATTACCCGACAAGGCCTATTGAAAATTTAAAAGCAACTGTTTTTATAATAATAATATGCTACTAAAGTAATGTAATAAGATATAATGGTAGAAATACTAATGAATAGCACAAGATAATTAAATTAAGTAAAGTAACTAATTCCCATAGTATTTCTCCCATTATATGCATATATTTTTTGTTTATACTCTACTTACAAAAATCCATAGCTATCTGACAAAGTTATAAAAACTATAAATTCATATCTTACAAATGACCTAATACATCTACAAATGCGACATTAACTAACCTGGTGATCAGGTTACTTTGTACAGTAGCGTCATTTGCGTGTAACTTTATTTCTTGCCCTGCCAAGATCAGAATTCAGCTGCGATTAAATTTTCTTTCGTCCTCTGTGAAGAAATAAGGATAGTTTTATGGGGAAAATGTTTTCTTTTTTTTTTATTAAACTGTGTATACACGAACATTTTATTTTGTCATGACGTCCGTCATCATGACGTTGTTGCTATATTGTGGACTAATTTAGGAATATAGAGAAGCAAACAAAATAACGTAGCGTGTGTAAGGTGTGTGCGTGATATTTACGCGCAACGTCAGGACAGATTATGGTACGAGTGGCCTGCGCTTGGCGTGGTAACACCCTTCATAGAGAACTTGCAAGCTTAGAGACACAACACTTATTACCTGAACTGAATACGTATTTTTGTAGCTCTAATACTAAAAATAACAATAGAACCTATTATTCTATACACAGTGACACACATCTGTCTGAGTGAAAATTTACAATCAAATTTAAACAACTTTTCCTATGAGGCTTGAAATATTAAACACAGCTGAGGATTTATGATAACGCAATATTATTGTCATCCCGTCACAACTTTACTCACCGTCACAAAACTTTACTCACCGTCACAAAACTTTACTCACCGTCACAAAACGTTACTCACCATTACAAGACTTTACCCACCGTCACAAAACTTTACTCACCGTCACACAATTTTACTCACCGTCACAAAACTTTACTCACCGTCACAAAACTTTACCCACCGTCACAAAACTTTACTCACCGTCACACAATTTTACTCACCGTCACAAAACTTTACTCACCGTCACAAAACTTTACCCACCGTCACAAAACTTTACCCACCGTCACAAAACTTTACTCACCGTCACAAAACTTTACTCACCGTCACAAAACCTTCAACTAGAAAGAATTCTGGAGGAGCTTGAAAAATATCAATAAACTCAAAGAAGCGCCCCTTAATCTAAGCAGGCTACTTGTTGTAATTATTGCAAGTGCTATATCCTGTAGTTTATCATTGTTTTTACGCTTTGTCTTGACCAAGTGCATTTACTTAATCGCTATCAAGCCTTACAGAGCAATCAGTTTGTCTTTCAATTAAGGTTAACATATTCCCTAGCACAGATGATTTATCAGAAGACATTCAGGTCACCAAATAAAACAAACTGTTTAAGTTCTTGTGATAATTAATAGGGTAAGAAACAAAACATTAAACAGTTTATACTCAAGACTTTAACTCTTTGGTCAAGCTAGGGCTCTATTGATGGCATTCCATTAATAAGTAACTCATTAACCAAGATGTTGTGATGAGTGATAATCAAAACTACTCGAAGGTCACAGGAATGATTCGCAAGAAACTAGGAGCCATAGTGGTGTATTACTGCAACGGGCAAAGTTTATATGAAAGGGGAAAAGTAATTTTAAAAGTATATTTGATGTTGAGCCCACACAACGCCACCTGTTTGTGTTTATTTGAACGAAACAATGGAATATGACGTCAGAGAAACAATTGGGGAATACGTATTAAAGTGGAGGCGGTAGCTTTATCATTACATATATATTGTAAAAATGAAATTTTGTTAAATACGTTTATCAAGTTGTAAATAAATGCTGTCAAAACTGAAATCAAACACCTTATACAAAACAATTAAACAAACTTAAAACCCTACATTTATGCATACATGCTTGCGTGCGCGTGCGCCATCATGTGAATTTGAGGGCTTCTATTTTTTAGCAGGTTGAAAAGGAGATTCCAGATTCTTAGACGTTCAGTAAATACGTTTAGTGAAATCCTGACAGTATTAGGTTTAATAAATACTGAAACCAAAATGTAGCTTTTAATTTTATATTCTATTTTTATTTTATAATCTACAATAAATAAAACAACACTGTGGAACATTCCCTGATCAATATATCTACAGACAGAAGACACTTGAGATTTTTATACTGCATCATGGTCTTGTACAAAGCAATCATAGAAGTTTAAACTGAAACTCGCAGGCACATTATATAGCGGGTGTTACATTAGGTACTAGAACAATTGTCGTTGAATTGACGAGTCGTATTTCCTGGAATATTTCTTCAGTTAAACTGCTTGTGACAGTGGTGCCAAACTATCTCTTTATTTTGACGATAAAATATTTATCAGAAAGACCACATAACGAAATAAAAGGCAACGCTTGTAAAACGTCCTACAAGAAGAAAACCATAATTCCACTGCAAGGAACGTTTAAATGAACAAGGCGCCGAAAAAGAAACAGTATAAATAATTACTGTGAGGAGCAGATAAAGCTAAAGGCAGAGGAGTATATAAATAGAAGCACCGAAAAGAATTTTTGTCGGAAAAGGCTGAAATATACGAAAATATACGAAAATTAACTGTAAGCAATATTCGACGGCAATGGCTGGAGAAGGAACAGTGTACAAAATCACAGCACGAAATATAAAGTGGATAATGTTCGTAAGATGAGAATATATAGATTTACTTCTGTGAATGTTGTGCAATCACGGCTTGTAAGAGGCGAAACTGTGTAACGATGGACGGCATTCAGGGTGCATTGAATGGCTATAACTTAGGACAGAAGAAAAAATGTAGGTTCGCACTAAAAGAAATTTATCCAAAAAAAAGAACGTGGCAGAAGAAACAGATATTTCAGCAGGGAAGTAGCGTAAGATACTGTATAATTATCTACATAAAGAAATGTTGGACGAAAAAGACTCGAGGCTGAAGAAAATGGGTGACAATGCACTATAAGGTCTGTCGAATAGTTCTCAACAGATATCATGTAACAATATACTCCTTTTAACGTTAAGTTTGTAACACTCTTAAAAATAAGGTGTTACATATAAATTCATTTATATATTTAATTTTTAGTTAATAATTATATCTTCCCAATATAAAAGAAAATTTTTGTTTTATTCGTGCTCATTGTGAAGCTAGCATAGATAGTAGCACCCCTAGCGAGTAAAAATGTAAAATATCGTACGAGGTAGTAACTCAGGGTAATTAACTCACATCACCTCATGTGACGTAACATGGTCTGATATCGCATGATCTGACGGACCAATCAAAATATTCGAAATAATAATCGAGGGTGGGAAAGTTCCGCTGGCTTGTCCCTTCAGAATGCCCACTTCTCAAAAGGTCTCTGAACGAGACGCACGTGATGGCATTTCGGACATAACTTAGAAATTTATAAGCTTCCAGTATTCAAAATTTAAGATGTCAAGGCCGGTACCAAATTTTATTAACGCAACAAAAGAAGAAGTCAGAAGCGATAATTTATGTTATTCAAACGAGTAAATGTTTATATAATTTTTGTTTAAGTGCGCGGATTTGCAAGAGCGATGTGTTAAGTGTTTAGTGATTCCAAAAGCCATGGGCAATCTTTAATATGTTTTAAAGTGTTTTATTAGTGCACAACCAGGTACGTTTTAGATAATAATAAAGAAAATGTATTTTAATGTTAACTAAGTTGAATTTTAATTGATAAACGGTTAACACATGAACGGTAGAAATTGTCCTTTGAATATTCATTTCTAAAAATTCAATTGAAAATATTAAGTTACTATCTTGTCGATATATATAAATTTTAAAGTTCAATAAGTAATTCAAATGTATGGAATAACTAGCAGTAATTAAAAGATAATTACTCGACACATTGCTGTCTTTTGTTCTACTGTAATTTGTCACTGATTAATAAATTGTATAACATTGTATTTTAAAACTTTATATTATCATTTCCCAAGTAACCTAGTTCTACCTTCCAATGATATCGGAAGATCGTTTACAGAAAGACATTATTATGCCTGGCTGGAAACGGAGAACTAGATAGAGCCCTGGGTAAGTAAGGTAATTAATTTGTTAATTAGTAATTAACATAAATTTTTAATAAAGCCCTGATATATACTTACCCCACAAAAAAAGGTTCAACCGTTACAAGTTATCAAAGCTGGAAGTTAATGAATTTGCGTAATAAATCACTGTAAGAAAATGTAATCGCCTGAGGCTCGACAGAGATATTTCCGTAGAGTGAACTGTATGAACAGTTGAGCTACCACCTGTCGATTTAGGTTAATCTGTGGAAGAATGCATTGAAACGAAATGTTGAGCGAAGGTGTAATGAATAGTTAGAAGGATGGTTAAGTAGATACGTCTCGTTGCAAATAAGTTGAGTTAAGATATCGAGCAGAAAAGTTAAGACATCAGAGTAAGAGGCAGAAAAACCGAGTAAGAAAACACTGCAAAAAGCGTTGAAAGAAACATGGATATAGAGAGAGAGAGAGAGAGAGAGAGAGAGAGAGAGAGAGAGAGAGAGCGAGGAGACTGGGTAAGGATGAACAACAAGGAAAATTTAAGATACACGTCACGAGGCAAAATAAACTGTATTATAATAAAACGTACTATATAAGGTAGAATGGATCAACAAAACTAATGGAAAAGGAATGCAAGTTGGTAATCTCTCTAAAAAGAGAGATCATTCTAAGATTTTGGGCGAGAAACATATGTAAGAAGACACTGCAAGAAACGTCACGGGAGAAAGACTAGCGGTACAGAAATTACAGGCATTTAAGGACACACTGTAAAATACGCTGAGGGGACATGGCTGAAGGTAGATGGAATCGTCTAAGACCTTAAAAGTCACTGCAAGGTTATTTGAAGTGTTTAGTGTTAAGTCTTTTGAAGTGTTTAGTTTGAACCGTCATGGTTTAGTGTTAGTAAAAGTGGTATATAACATGTATGTATGTATGTATATATATATATATATATATATATATATATATATATATATATATATATACATATAAAAAAATATATAGGGCTTTATATCTTGTACAAATTTTCAATCGTTATTAAAACCAGTTTTTATTCATCCAATAAATTTCAAATACGTTTTATTGAACCTATAGTAGATGACAGTTGATGTACATACAGTTTTTTTCAAATTAAATTTAAAAAACTTGATGTCCCAGTCGGATTCGAAATAAGAAACTATATGTTTGAAATACAACACTTTGGCACACAGCCAACTCTGTCATAGCTAGAAATCAATTATTCAAAGATGTATATGAAATTATAAGAGAAAGGTTCTTTGCAATAATGAAGCATTATAAGAGGCGGATTGAAAGAGAAGTTATAGATCACCATCATCTTCATAAATTAGAAACGAAAAAAAGCGAATAAATAGTAACATACAAAAATAATACTCCAACACCATATATTTACTGTATAGAGAGGAAAATAGAAAATTGCAAGGGATTTCGCTTCCTATTTTGCTACTTAGTATTTATATTCAGACATATTTATATGACTTGTAATTATAAAATAAAAAATTACTAAAATAAAGTTTTTCTTTATCGACCTTAGTAGCAATTGGCTTTAAACATTTTTATTCTATAATACTTGTTTATTCACAGCCATCTTCCACAGTCGATATTGTAATGTAGTAAAGATTGACAGATATTCTGAAACCTCTCGAAAACAGAAATAGCTTCACTGCTGTGGAAAGTACGCATTCACATTAACTTATATTATCTCCCAGTCAAGTTAGCCATTAAAGTTAGGTTTAAGTACGGGACGCAAGGAAACTGTTAATGTATAATATTTAACAATTATGTGGCTTCATATTGCTGCAGTAAAATATAATGCCCTTGTTTATAGGTAGATAATAAAGTGAAGACGGCCATGTTACTTTATTGCTGTCGCTAATTCGAGCGTGGGAGTCGTTGAACAGCTGTCGCTTAGTCAGTGATCAGCTGTGGATTGTTTCTCCGTCTAAAGCGAACAGAACATTTATATCACAAAACAAATTATTAATAATAATTATAATTATACTCTTGAATTTTGTAGTCCATTACGTTCGGTGAATCTTATTAATCACTTAAACAATAGTTTATGACTATCCGAACTTGTAAATGTGTTAAAACTTACAGAGACAGAACGTTTTCGATAGCTACATGCCGATCTTCACATAGCGATCGAAAACGTTCTGTCTCTGTAAGTTTTAACCAATTTACTAAATCTAAAGTTCGGATAGTCATAAACTATTGTCTATGTAATTAAATATTGAAAGATTCAGTGTCCTGATGCTGATTATGAATTTAATAATTGAAGTTTTTTATAACCTTTTGTAGTCTCAATGTGGTAACGTTCTGCAGCTCAAATGCAGTAGAGCCGAGCATTTAAAACTTGTTTTCTATATTTTGGCTATTACATACGTGTTAGTTAAATTATATTACAGTTAATTACACGAGCTGTTATAGTTCTAATTTAAGTACCTACAAAAACGTCTTGTGAAAATTTAGCGTATCCTAATCTAAGGAAATTTCCTTTCGATTAAAGAAAAAGAGAACTAATTGTATCCATTGTTTTAACCTTTATTTTGTTGAAAGGTTTGAATTTACTACAAAGGAGGAGGCAGAAGAATTGATAGGCCCTACTCACGTATTGTGCTGGCCATATTTTCTTCATATAGTGATATCTCTTGTCTCTGCTTCCCGTAATGTACGAGAAACAATAAAATTGTTTTTATCTTAGCTGCAACTACGCCTCACGTCTTAAATAAAATATAAATTGTTTTTATCTTATATTTAACAAAAAGCTGATATTTCTCAGCAGGTATATCTTCTATGCATTGGCTGATACTGTGAGTCAAGCATTGAAACATTGTTGCTGAACAACATAAACATTGCAAGAATTTTAATGTCCCCCGTGTTCCTCCATATCGGTTGCCAAAGGTAGGTCTGAAGGTTGATTACTATCATTATACGAAAGCAGGGCAATTTTATGATCGGTTCCTTTAGAATTAATGAACAGTCTTCGTGGTTCGTTTTGTGGTCAAGAAGGCTTCAACACAGTACTAGTAGGTTTGCATTCGGACTAAACGTTTTCCTTAAGAAAAGAAGTAAACGCAAGCTTCATAACGGTTCAAAGATGCACACAATTTTATTTTCTTCAAAAAGTTTACGAACCTTTTAATCTTGAACCTAAGTTCATCTTTTTTTCTTGCCGCGAATTAGGTCCTGTAATTCATCCTAATGTATAAGTTCGCACAATCAACAAATTTAGGCTCTTGTTGAAACTTTTTTTAAAATTAATTTTCCTCATTTACTTTAATGAGAGAATCAGGTAAAGATGAATCCGCTATATGAGACAGTTTTATTTAGGACAGTAAGTACGCTTATTTCACTGTGTGCTTGGATTTGTTACGTATACTTTATTTTATTAATTTCCTTCTATTAGCTCACACTCTAGTTATATATATCTTGTACAAATTTTCAATCGTTAATAAAATACGTATTTATTCATCCAATCAAGTTTAAATACATTTTTGTAACCTATAGTGGATGGCAATTGATGTTGACACAGTTTTTTCAAATATTTATTCAATAACTAAATTATAAAATTTGTATGGTTCAGCTGGATTTCAGCTGAGAATCATCATGTTCGAAGTCTAGCACGCTTCGGCACAGCTCCAACCTTTCAATACCTAGAAATATGATTATATGTCTCAAAGATGTATATGAATACTTTCCCCCCATCTGGTTGTCTTCTTAGCCTCCAGTGTATAACCTTAACCTGTTGCCATGGTTACCACATAATATCATAAATAGTGCTCTAGGGTGAATAAAATCATTCATTCATTCATTATCCAACGCCCGTCTGTGGCAGTTGGGCCATTTGACGCCGAGCCTCCCAGTACCGAGCAGTGATGTCGTAAAGAGCATGGTTGAGTTTTGGGCAGGTCAGCAGGTGACTTGCCACCATAATTTCTGTGGAACAGAGTGGACACACGTCCGATTCGGCTATGCCAAGCCGGTGTAGGTGAGCCTGCAGATAGTCGTGACCGGTTTCCAGGCGGAACCTTGCAACAGCTTCACTTCTCTCCAGATGACCAGGTATGTGGCCTGGGATCGCTAAGTTTGCCCATATTTTGCCCGTGGATGCGTTTCTTAGTAGGTTCTTAGTGAGCCTGGATATGGTATAGTCAATTTGGGATTTTGCTGCTTCAAGGGTTTGGAGAGTTTCAGGTTGCTCCTTCTCTGCTGCTTTTTTGGCCATTTCGTCCGCCTTCTCGTTTCCTGGAAGGCCCACGTGGCTGGGGACCCACTGTAGGCTGACATCCCAGCCCCTGCTAATAAGGTTGGCTAATTTCTTGCGGCAGTTCGAGGCATTCAGGCTTTCAGTGGGTTTGTTGTTGCTTAGGGCAGAGATTGCAGCCTGTGAGTCTATAAGAAACACAACACTGCTTGGTTGTAAGTGAATAAAATCAAAATTTGTTTTTAACAACTTCAGTAGGAATTTACTTAAAACATTTTTTCATATTACTTGGTATCTATGTAAAACAAAAAATCAACATTTCCGTGGGTCCACGTCAAAGCAAGTGAAAGAGCAAATACCCGTTCACGCAGGTAGAACAGATAGGAACTGCCAACTCTTTTTCATAGTAATATTATAGCTCTTAATATTGCATAACTAGCTGTGTCAAACGCCGCCGCTGATCCATTCCAAGTCCCCGCAGACATTACAAACGTTATCTGGATAAATTCACTGTCTATAAAGTCCCTTGGGTTTTATACTGTGTAATTACCTTTAAATTTCTCTATATATGTAAGATAACGACTATAGTATTCAAAGGTTACTAACTAAAAATGAGAATATGAAAAATTTATTTGTAATTTAATTTTCACATTTAAAATCATCATATAAGGTTACATAGATCTATAATACACAATAACTGTTCACACCAAATGTTGTGTATGCCAGTGTAATTGCGTCTCAATCAAAGCAGAAATTCCCTCGTATTACCTAAAATATCTAATCCAATCACCAGATTTCCCATCCGGCCACTAATTGTATTCAATGTCCTTTCCCACTGAGAAATTAAAATATCCCTCTAACAGTTTTTTTTTCTGGATTTAACCCCGACAAGGGAAAACGGACGTTGTAGGTACATTTATGTTGCGTGCTGGGAAACTCTGTAAAATATTTCAATAAGTAATTACTTTCAAGAAAAAATAGAGATATTTCATTTTAGTTACAGAACTTTACAATATCCTAGTGACGCTACATAATGCCACTTTCTTTACTTTATAATTATGATTATTATTGCGGATATAGTGCGTTTGTTATCTGGTTTAATTTGTCAACTCCCTCTAATAACTCATATATATCTTTTACAAATATTCAATCGTTAGTAAAATACTTTTTATTCGTCCACCCAAGTTTAAATACATTTTTAAAACTAGCAGTGGATAGCACTAGATGTTTATACATTTTTTCAAAAAATAATTCATTAATTAAACTTAATTAATTAATTTCAGTTTCATATGGAAAAACACTTTCCACAAAAATGCAACATATGCATTATAGTTATTACTTTCCACTTGGCTCAAAAAGTGATAACATATGATTTTAATAAAACAGATGATTTTATGTTATTTATAGGTTATGTGGTAGAGCAGCTGTTTTAACGCATAGGTTATATTACTTTATTTATTTGTAATTATTTAATAAATATTAACTAAAATAACATTTGTTTGTTTACCTAAGTTTGATTTAATTTTTTTATATTACTTTTTTTAAACTAAAGTATATGCCAACAAGAGCATTAGCTTTTTAATGAGATATATAACTTGATATCTTTTTGCTTGCTAAAGGGGGTCTAAACTTAAAGTAGCTAGAGGCGTATCCAGGGTTTTGATATCGGTATTATTATTATAGGATCTCAGAGGGACCTTATAGGTGGAGAGCCCTTAGGTTCCCATCCCTACCGCAGCTTTCGCTTAGTGTTATCCACCCTTTTACGGTGCCAAATAGCAACCTGCTAAATTCCTGTTGTCCTCTGGTATTAAAACTACTCACTCCACTATGGTTCTAATCATCATGGTAGTAGCATACGTGGGGAGAGTAGTTATTTATAGGTTAAATTTTATAAGCTGGTACTTGGCTCTTAGGTAGAAATTATGTATTCGTCATCTATAAAACGTCAGGCAATCTCATCATGCCTCATCGGTACCCGTCCCAACTCTTAGATAATGCTATTAGCACGCTTCCGTGAATGCCATATTTTCATTTGTTGTTATTTTTACTATATATTAATAACTATTAATAAGTAACAAAATAATGAGTTAACCCATTGCGTAGGCGGAAGTCCAAGCGTCGATGTTTTTGAAAATGACCTGCGAGCACCTCCACCCTCCTTTCGTCCTTGGCCTCTCCCCAAGGCCAGCAGCCCCCAAGTGCCAGCTTAAAAAATCTCACCTATACCTCACCTAACCCTTACATAACATCAAGGCATGACCTGGTTTCAGCCCAAGGACGTATTCCAATCTTAGACCTATCAGTAAAGAGAAATGCATCACATTGAGCGTTATTTTCAGCCACGACTCTCTCTCTCTCCCTCTCTATTGCGAGAGGCAGTAATTTGTTCTGAAGATCTTTCCAGAGCGCCTTCAGTGCATCTCCAAACAATAGTTCCTCTCTGTTGGTACTTCTCTTTCAGTACATGATACAACTCATTCGGTATTCCGTTATCATTGTTTGAGATTAAGACAATAGATAACCCCGGGGCAATGAAGTCAATATATATTCATCTTATCAGTGGGAACCCAGTCCCCACATCTACATTGCATCTCCCTCCTGGTGTCTACTCTAGAGCAATACCCAACCAAGAAGAACTATAAGATATAAACTACGCTCCACGGGAAAATGTCTGTGTTACCAAGCCATCCTCTCCAGTGACATAATGTATAACGTTTGAAAATTATGAGTGCAGCATATTTAAAATCTTTTAGCACCGATGCACAATGACCTCCCCGGATCACTCATCCCTAAGGACCTCATCTCAAAGGCCCTCATCAGTCGATGTCCAAAAAAACCAGAGGCCGCGTCTCTTATAGTGGCGCTACCTGATAAACTGAGCTTTACCCGAGAGCGTCATGTCCAGGAGCAGCTGAGGAAACATAGATCCACCCCTGCAGAGCCCTAACTCAGGGTGGCACCTAGTGCTCCTGAAACTCCATTAAAGACCTCCCTTATTATGAGGGCACGAATCGGGGTGTAAATACTCATCTATAGCACGACCTGCAAAAATTTTTAAAGTATTAAATATGTACAAGAAATATAAAAATGAAACATATTTCAAAGGTATCCCTTCATCCAAAAAACATTTTTCATCCAAAAAAACGTCATTGCTTACAAAACAAAAATAGGACAAATTTGCAGTGATAAAGGACAGTTACCAGGTAACAAAAAGCCTCTGGGGCTTGGCAATACCTGTAAACTTGACGTGGAAATATATAAAAAATTGTTATCGAACGGCAAGAGAAATAGTAAAGTTTAAAGAGAAGAAAATTCCACAGGAAACGTTTGTCTGTGAACATTTGTAGAGCTAGCAAAATTTCCTTAGAAAGCTGTATGCGCCCTCTAGTCCCGTTAAACCTGTCGGCTGTTGCTTAAATTCGGGCGACGAAATGAATCACATGATAGGAATAGATTTTTTTAAAATTAGAATTGTGTGCGATATGAGGAATCTCCTGTAAAAAATCTGAAATTACCTAAAGGGGAAATTAATTAATTAGAATCAAACTGGTGAAAGTTGTTTTGTTTTTATTTTATGAAACTCTCAAGTTTATATGGTAATTAAAATGACTGCTTAGTTGCAGACGTAAATCCCCGTCTACCCCGGTGAGCTTTAGGGCTGATTCAATTAGAATTTGTGTTAATCTCACCCCTCAACTATGCAACTAATCGACTTACATTACTGGCAACGTGGGAAATATTTAAGTTTAATACTCCCACATGATGACGTATTTACAAAATGCGTTACTATAAAAAAGCGTTTAATATATTTGTATTTTAAATTTTATTGCTAACTTTAGTATAACAGGAATAATTTAATTAAAACACTTTTAATTTAAAAAGACCGAAGAAACAATAGAATTTGCCTGCAACTAAAATAAAATATTCATTCCTGTTTTGTGAAGTATTTTACTTCTAATGATAAGTGAAATTATGTATGGAAGTACTTATATATTGATACTCACGCACACTTCACCCGTCTGGGGCCATGCAGGCAACTCACGTACACCTCACCCGTCTGGGGCCATACAGGCAACTAACGCACACTTCACCCGTCTGAGGCCATGCAGGCAACTCACGCACACCTCACCCGTCTGGGGCCATGCAGGCAACTCACGTACACCTCACCCGTCTGGGGCCATGCAGGCAACTCACGCACACTTCAACCGTCTGAGGCCATGCAGGCAACTCACGCACACCTCATCCGTCTGGGGCCATGCAGGCAACTCACGCATACCTCACCCGTCTGAGGCCATGCAGGCAACTCACGCACACCTCACCCGTCTGAGGCCATGCAGGCAACTCACGTACACTTCATCCGTCTGGGGCCATGCAGACAACTCACGCCCACTTCAACCGTCTGGGGCCATGCAGGCAACTCACGCACACCTCACCCGTCTGGGGCCATGCAGGCAACTCACACACACTTCACCCGTCTGAGGCCATGCAGGCAACTCACGTACACTTCATCCGTCTGGGGCCATGCAGACAACTCACGCCCACTTCAACCGTCTGGGGCCATGCAGGCAACTCACGTACACCTCACCCGTCTGGGGCCATGCAGGCAACTAACGCACACTTCACCCGTCTGAGGCCATGCAGGCAACTCACGCACACCTCACCCGTCTGGGGCCATGCAGGCAACTCACGTACACCTCACCCGTCTGGGGCCATGCAGGCAACTCCCGCATACCTCACCCGTCTGAGGCCATGCAGGCAACTCACGCACACCTCACCCGTCTGGGGCCATGCAGGCAACTCACGCATACCTCACCCGTCTGAGGCCATGCAGGCAACTCACGCACACCTCACCCGTCTGAGGCCATGCAGGCAACTCACGTACACTTCATCCGTCTGGGGCCATGCAGACAACTCACGCCCACTTCAACCGTCTGGGGCCATGCAGGCAACTCACGCACACCTCACCCGTCTGGGGCCATGCAGGCAACTCACACACACTTCACCCGTCTGAGGCCATGCAGGCAACTCACGTACACTTCATCCGTCTGGGGCCATGCAGACAACTCACGCCCACTTCAACCGTCTGGGGCCATGCAGGCAACTCACGCACACCTCACCCGTCTGGGGCCATGCAGGCAACTCACGCACACCTCATCCGTCTGGGGCCATGCAGGCAACTCACGCCCACTTCAACCGTCTGAGGCCATGCAGGCAACTCACGCACACTTCAACCGTCTGGGGCCATGCAGGCAACTCACGCCCACTTCAACCGTCTGGGGCCATGCAGGCAACTCACGCACACCTCATCCGTCTGGGGCCATGCAGGCAACTCACGCACACCTCATCCGTCTGAGGCCATGCAGGCAACTCACGCACACTTCAACCGTCTGAGGCCATGCAGGCAACTCACGCACACTTCAACCGTCTGGGGCCATGCAGGCAACTCACGCCCACTTCAACCGTCTGGGGCCATGCAGGCAACTCACGCCCACTTCAACCGTCTGAGGCCATGCAGGCAACTCACGCCCACTTCAACCGTCTGAGGCCATGCAGGCAACTCACGCACACTTCAACCGTCTGGGGCCATGCAGGCAACTCACGCCCACTTCAACCGTCTGGGGCCATGCAGGCAACTCACGCACACCTCATCCGTCTGGGGCCATGCAGGCAACTCACGCACGCTTCGCCCATCTTGGGCTATGCAAGCAACTCACGCAAACTTCACCCGTCTGGGGCCATGCAGGCAACTCACGCACACTTCACCCGTCTGAGGCCATGCAGGCAACTCACGCACACCTCACCCGTCTGGGGCCATGCAGGCAACTCACACACACTTCACCCGTCTGAGGCCATGCAGGCAACTCACGCATACCTCATCCGTCTGGGGCCATGCAGGCAACTCACGCCCACTTCAACCGTCTGAGGCCATGCAGGCAACTCACGCACATCTCACCCGTCTGAGGCCATGCAGGCAACTCACGCACACTTCAACCGTCTGAGGCCATGCAGGCAACTCACGCACACCTCATCCGTCTGGGGCCATGCAGGCAACTCACGCACATCTCACCCGTCTGAGGCCATGCAGGCAACTCACGCACACTTCACCCGTCTGGGGCCATGCAGGCAACTCACGCACACCTCATCCGTCTGGGGCCATGCAGGCAACTCACGCCCACTTCAACCGTCTGAGGCCATGCAGGCAACTCACGCACACTTCACCCGTCTGGGGCCATGCAGGCAACTCACGCCCACTTCAACCGTCTGAGGCCATGCAGGCAACTCACGCACACCTCACCCGTCTGAGGCCATGCAGGCAACTCACACACACTTCACCCGTCTGAGGCCATGCAGGCAACTCACGCACACTTCACCCGTCTGAGGCCATGCAGGCAACTCACGCACATCTCACCCGTCTGAGGCCATGCAGGCAACTCACGCACACCTCATCCGTCTGAGGCCATGCAGGCAACTCACGCACACTTCACCCGTCTGAGGCCATGCAGGCAACTCACGCACACCTCACCCGTCTGGGGCCATGCAGGCAACTCACGCATACCTCACCCGTCTGAGGCCATGCAGGCAACTCACGTACACTTCACCCGTCTGGGGCCATGCAGGCAACTCACGCCCACTTCAGCCGTCTGAGGCCATGCAGGCAACTCACGCCCACTTCACCCGTCTGAGGCCATGCAGGCAACTCACGCACACCTCATCCGTCTGGGGCCATGCAGGCAACTCACGCCCACTTCAACCGTCTGAGGCCATGCAGGCAACTCACGCACATCTCACCCGTCTGAGGCCATGCAGGCAACTCACGCACACCTCATCCGTCTGGGGCCATGCAGGCAACTCACGCCCACTTCAACCGTCTGAGGCCATGCAGGCAACTCACGCACACCTCATCCGTCTGGGGCCATGCAGGCAACTCACGCACACTTCAACCGTCTGAGGCCATGCAGGCAACTCACGCACATCTCACCCGTCTGAGGCCATGCAGGCAACTCACGTACACTTCACCCGTCTGGAAAGTGCCTTTCATTAAACAACACCTCCGACACTTATCAACAAGGTTCTACAAACAGGCCTACGCACATATAACATCCACACTCATTTCCTCACTGAGTAAGTAGGATCCCACCAAGACACACATAGACAGCCACTTCCCCTACTGACTACCTACCTATAACCCTAATATACAAATATGATGCACATTCTGTTTCACAGTTACTTTCAAGGTGACACAGGGCACATCCCCAGGGATGCAGCTTAGCCCCAACGGAAATACTAATTTTGATTTGTTGAAATACTATTTCAGCGTTGAGTGTAGGCAGCGGATGAACAGGTGCATGCCATTCCTGCTATAGTCTCACGAACAAGGTATTTGTAAGATAACACCCCTCCTTATCCCTTAGCATAAGGTAACCCAAGCCCCTGCACGATCTGTCGCGATGATTCTTCTTGCCCGGTTTCTTTAATTCCGCTCTTAGCGCGACTCTTACCGTACTGTTTCATTACACTATCTTCTAATTCTCCATGGATTGAGTTTATCAGCTCGGTACATGGGCAATTAATCCCGTTTCCTTCACGCGCTCTAGGGATACTAATCGCATGCACGTGAGGTGGAGGCAGCTCGCCAGAGGTTGGGCTAAAAGCCCCGGGTAAAATTTTTAAAACATTCAGCTTCTGGTAGACTGAGCCTATAAGAATATGTACCTAAAGGCCAATAAAGGGTAAAATTGGTGGTTGCAGCTTAATGCTGGGCTGCGTGAATAAGCCTAAGTAAAGCTACTTTCCTACTACATATTGCAGTGGCTCGATTAATTCATTGCTGTAAAATAAAATAAGTCAAAATAAAACGGTTACGAAATTCAAATTTAAATAATTTGAGACATTATTGTATATCTCTAAAACAAAGTTAAGGAAACCTAAATCAAAGAGGCTGTAAAAACGTCAATTTCTGACAATTTTAAAACATTCTCATAGGAAAATCATACTAATTGAGATTGAACATAGCGTAATTAAGTTAGTGTGGCTTACTTGCATACGCTAAAATCAAAATATGTTCAACTTACAGTGAAGAGTAATAAAATACACCACCCACTACAAACTACAGTAAAAATATTTTAAAATTAAAATAGCTCCAAATGTATAAACATCTTTTTGATATTTAAAACTCAAAAACAATTTTGATTAAAATATTTTAATAGTAGTGTAAAGTTGCTTGATGTAATCATCTTGAATTCACTGATTGGTGTTAACTCAAAAATTAATTTAGTAAGTAGAGTTTTAGCTTCGTAAAAGGAACGAATGTTTTGAAACGCGTCAACAAGTATGAAGTTACGTATTCACTTAGTTAAGTATTTTTAAAATTAGAGTTAAAAAATAAAGTGTATTGTAATTGTTGGATGTACACAAAATTCAATCGCTTTCTGCTTTTTCTTATTTTATTAGAAGTATATTTGCTGTAAAACAAAACAGCAGGCGTTTATATATTTCTTTATATCCTAAAATATATTTAAAACAAACTATAACTGTTGCGTTCGATAACAAAAGCCGGAGCGGTAGCCCGATTGTCACGTTCCTGATTGCGAGGAAGAAATATTTTGACGATACGAAACGATATGTTTGTATCGGAACGTAGTCTCAAAGTAAAATAAATGTTTTAATGTTATCTTTGGAGCAAAAAAGCGAAACGTCACGTTTACGCGACTATAAGCTTAGTGTGTTTATCTTGTATTTAATGAGGTGAGGTAAGCCAACAAACCGAGAGCTTCTGTCAAACGCATTATTTAGTTAAAAAAGGGTTCTAAGAAATATAGACTGTTAGGATAATTCATCATAATTTTTATCTTACGTTTTTCATTAACTTCAATTTTCCCTCCCCAAAATACTATTCCAAGCCCCTCATGCCATCACCACTTTGTTGTTAATTTTCATTAAATAAGTAATGCTTATTCTCTGTGATAGTCAAATTCTCTCTCACATAATAACTGGACAA
This sequence comes from Prosapia bicincta, assembly GCA_036971475.1. Taxonomy (NCBI): domain Eukaryota; kingdom Metazoa; phylum Arthropoda; class Insecta; order Hemiptera; family Cercopidae; genus Prosapia; species Prosapia bicincta. The sequence goes on from JBAIZL010000005.1 coordinate 220,934,155, forward strand.
CTTTCGTCTACATCTTCCACTATAGCATTCCAGTTACCTACAGTGTTTGGGATTCGAGACTTGATAAGGTTGTGTGAGCGTAGTAAGACATCACCTGCTACCCCGGACGAGTATGTTGCTGGCCCCACAAAACTATTCTCCTCTCAACCACTTAGTATTTCACTATAGCATTCCAGTTACCTACAGTGTTTGGCATTCGAGACTTGATAAGGTTGTGTGAGCGTAGTAAGACATCACCTGCTACCCCGGACGAGTATGTTGCTGGCCCCACAAAACTATTCTCCTCTCAACCACTTAGTATTTCACTATAGTATTCCAGTTACCTACAGTGTTTGGCATTCGAGACTTGATAAGGTTGTGTGAGCGTAGTAAGACATCACCCGCTACCCCGGACGAGTATGTTGCTGGCCCCACAAAACTATTCTCCTCTCAACCACTTAGTATTTCACTATAGTATTCCAGTTACCTACAGTGTTTGGCATTCGAGACTTGATAAGGTTGTGTGAGCGTAGTAAGACATCACCCGCTACCCCGGACGAGTATGTTGCTGGCCCCACAAAACTATTCTCCTCTCAACCACTTAGTATTTCACTATAGCATTCCAGTTACCTACAGTGTTTGGCATTCGAGACTTGATAAGGTTGTGTGAGCGTAGTAAGACATCACCCGCTACCCCGGACGAGTATGTTGCTGGCCCCACAAAACTATTCTCCTCTCAACCACTTAGTATTTCACTATAGTATTCCAGTTACCTACAGTGTTTGGCATTCGAGACTTGATAAGGTTGTGTGAGCGTAGTAAGACATCACCCGCTACCCCGGACGAGTATGTTGCTGGCCCCACAAAACTATTCTCCTCTCAACCACTTAGTATTTCACTATAGTATTCCAGTTACCTACAGTGTTTGGCATTCGAGACTTGATAAGGTTGTGTGAGCGTAGTAAGACATCACCCGCTACCCCGGACGAGTATGTTGCTGGCCCCACAAAACTATTCTCCTCTCAACCACTTAGTATTTCACTATAGCATTCCAGTTACCTACAGTGTTTGGCATTCGAGACTTGATAAGGTTGTGTGAGCGTAGTAAGACATCACCCGCTACCCCGGACGAGTATGTTGCTGGCCCCACAAAACTATTCTCCTCTCAACCACTTAGTATTTCACTATAGCATTCCAGTTACCTACAGTGTTTGGCATTCGAGACTTGATAAGGTTGTGTGAGCGTAGTAAGACATCACCCGCTACCCCGGACGAGTATGTTGCTGGCCCCACAAAACTATTCTACTCTCAACCACTTAGTATTCCACTATAGTATTCCAGTTACCTACAGTGTTTGGCATTCGAGACTTGATAAGGTTGTGTGAGCGTAGTAAGACATCACCCGCTACCCCGGACGAGTATGTTGCTGGCCCCACAAAACTATTCTCCTCTCAACCACTTAGTATTTCACTATAGCATTCCAGTTACCTACAGTGTTTGGCATTCGAGACTTGATAAGGTTGTGTGAGCGTAGTAAGACATCACCCGCTACCCCGGACGAGTATGTTGCTGGCCCCACAAAACTATTCTCCTCTCAACCACTTAGTATTTCACTATAGCATTCCAGTTACCTAGTGTGTTTGGCATTCGAGACTTGATAAGGTTGTGTGAGCGTAGTAAGACATCACCTGCTACCCCGGACGAGTATGTTGCTGGCCCCACAAAACTATTCTCCTCTCAACCACTTAGTATTTCACTATAGCATTCCATTTACCTACAGTGTTTGGCATTCGAGACTTGATAAGGTTGTGTGAGCGTAGTAAGACATCACCCGCTACCCCGGACGAGTATGTTGCTGGCCCCACAAAACTATTCTCCTCTCAACCACTTAGTATTCCACTATAGCATTCCAGTTACCTACAGTGTTTGGCATTCGAGACTTGATAAGGTTGTGTGAGCATAGTAGGACATCACCTGCCCCCCCGGACGAGTCTGTTGCTGGCCCCACACAACTATTCTCCTCTCAACCACTTAGTATTCCACTATAGCATTCCAGTTACCTACAGTGTTTGGGATTCGAGACTTGATAAGGTTGTGTGAGCGTAGTAAGACATCACCTGCTACCCCGGACGAGTATGTTGCTGGCCCCACAAAACTATTCTCCTCTCAACCACTTAGTATTTCACTATAGCATTCCAGTTACCTACAGTGTTTGGCATTCGAGACTTGATAAGGTTGTGTGAGCGTAGTAAGACATCACCCGCTACCCCGGACGAGTATGTTGCTGGCCCCACAAAACTATTCTCCTCTCAACCACTTAGTATTTCACTATAGTATTCCAGTTACCTACAGTGTTTGGCATTCGAGACTTGATAAGGTTGTGTGAGCGTAGTAAGACATCACCCGCTACCCCGGACGAGTATGTTGCTGGCCCGACAAAACTATTCTCCTCTCAACCACTTAGTATTTCACTATAGCATTCCAGTTACCTACAGTGTTTGGCATTCGAGACTTGATAAGGTTGTGTGAGCGTAGTAAGACATCACCCGCTACCCCGGACGAGTATGTTGCTGGCCCCACAAAACTATTCTCCTCTCAACCACTTAGTATTTCACTATAGCATTCCAGTTACCTACAGTGTTTGGCATTCGAGACTTGATAAGGTTGTGTGAGCGTAGTAAGACATCACCCGCTACCCCGGACGAGTATGTTGCTGGCCCCACAAAACTATTCTCCTCTCAACCACTTAGTATTTCACTATAGTATTCCAGTTACCTACAGTGTTTGGCATTCGAGACTTGATAAGGTTGTGTGAGCGTAGTAAGACATCACCTGCTACCCCGGACGAGTATGTTGCTGGTCCCACAAAACTATTCTCCTCTCAACCACTTAGTATTTCACTATAGCATTCCAGTTACCTACAGTGTTTGGCATTCGAGACTTGATAAGGTTGTGTGAGCGTAGTAAGACATCACCCGCTACCCCGGACGAGTATGTTGCTGGCCCCACAAAACTATTCTCCTCTCAACCACTTAGTATTTCACTATAGCATTCCAGTTACCTACAGTGTTTGGCATTCGAGACTTGATAAGGTTGTGTGAGCGTAGTAAGACATCACCCGCTACCCCGGACGAGTATGTTGCTGGCCCCACAAAACTATTCTCCTCTCAACCACTTAGTATTTCACTATAGCATTCCAGTTACCTACAGTGTTTGGCATTCGAGACTTGATAAGGTTGTGTGAGCGTAGTAAGACATCACCCGCTACCCCGGACGAGTATGTTGCTGGCCCCACAAAACTATTCTACTCTCAACCACTTAGTATTCCACTATAGCATTCCAGTTACCTACAGTGTTTGGCATTCGAGACTTGATAAGGTTGTGTGAGCGTAGTAAGACATCACCCGCTACCCCGGACGAGTATGTTGCTGGCCCCACAAAACTATTCTCCTCTCAACCACTTAGTATTTCACTATAGCATTCCAGTTACCTACAGTGTTTGGCATTCGAGACTTGATAAGGTTGTGTGAGCGTAGTAAGACATCACCCGCTACCCCGGACGAGTATGTTGCTGGCCCCACAAAACTATTCTCCTCTCAACCACTTAGTATTTCACTATAGCATTCCAGTTACCTACAGTGTTTGGCATTCGAGACTTGATAAGGTTGTCTGAGCGTAGTAAGACATCACCTGCTACCCCGGACGAGTATGTTGCTGGCCCCACAAAACTATTCTCCTCTCAACCACTTAGTATTTCACTATAGCATTCCATTTACCTACAGTGTTTGGCATTCGAGACTTGATAAGGTTGTGTGAGCGTAGTAAGACATCACCCGCTACCCCGGACGAGTATGTTGCTGGCCCCACAAAACTATTCTCCTCTCAACCACTTAGTATTCCACTATAGCATTCCAGTTACCTACAGTGTTTGGCATTCGAGACTTGATAAGGTTGTGTGAGCATAGTAGGACATCACCTGCCCCCCCCGGACGAGTCTGTTGCTGGCCCCACAAAACTATTCTCCTCTCAACCACTTAGTATTCCACTATAGCATTCCAGTTACCTACAGTGTTTGGGATTCGAGACTTGATAAGGTTGTGTGAGCGTAGTAAGACATCACCTGCTACCCCGGACGAGTATGTTGCTGGCCCCACAAAACTATTCTCCTCTCAACCACTTAGTATTCCACTATAGCATTCCAGTTACCTACAGTGTTTGGCATTCGAGATTTGATAAGGTTTTGTGAGCATAGTAAGACATCACCTGCCACCCCGGAAGAGTCTGTTGCCGGCCCCACAGAAGACAATTCTCCTCTCAACCACTTAGTATTCCACTATTAGAGTCTGTGCCTCTGAGATGAAAGTGTGTTTAAACAAAAATCCTTTAAGGTTACGAGTAGCCTTCCCATAGCGTACAAAAGCACTGTTGGAAAATTTTTATTTTTTCTACTGTAAGGATAGGTGTACATATATATTCGTTCTCCTGATCAATCATGTGTTGCAATGTTTATACCAATGATATCATCTCTCGTTCGCACATGCATACCTAGGCTAGAGCAGCATCTATGGTAACGTAGACGTACTTGGTCGGCAATCAGAAATCATAAATAAACAGAAGGAAAAACTCCAAACTTAAGGAAGGGAGGCTAGAGGCAAACAGCAAGTGCTGTGGTGATGAGTGTCTTTCTACAGCGGTTCAAGTCAAAAATCCAAGTCAATTCCTACTTAAATCGACAAAAACAAATTTTGTTTTAGTTTGTTTTTATAAATATAATTGATATGAATATGTATAAACATATGCCAGAATAACATTATTAAGTGGTAAAATAGAACTTGCAATTTTCCATTTTTCTTCCTATATATGCTGTTGGACTATTATTTTTGTTTGTTACTAACAAGACGCTTTTTTTGTTCGATTGCATTGTGTTGTAGGTTTTTCTCGCTTTCCTTTCATGTTGCTTGATTGTGAAGCGAAGTTTGATACCGTCAATCCAATTAGTTTGTTTATTTTATTCATTTTTAATCCTAGACCATTGTTTATGACATTATTTGTTAACCATGGCAACCATTGATCAATGAAGGTTTCGACAACAACCAGATGGAGGCAAAAGAAAAATTCATGCATCGTTGAGAAGTACATTTCTAGCTATAGGAAAGTTGAATCAGTACAAAGCGCTAGACTGCGAACACAAAGATACTCATGAGTTCGAATCCTACCAAGAGCCCCAAATTTTTATAATTTAACTATTGAATTAATATTTGAAAACACTGTATTAACTTTATTAATAAACAAAAAACGTATTTTACTAACAGTTGAAAATTTATACAAGATTTATAGGAAGAGTTTGAGGTAATAGGAGGAATTGAATGGATAATGACGAATATTGTTACTTATGGGAAATGTGTAAATAAATGGGGACAAGTAGAACTGAAGTAACATCATATTTGGGAGGAGGGGATCTTTGACCTCTTGATCAAGCAGAATAGCCTAAATTTATCAGGGTGTTGTAAAAGTGTTAACTCTCTCTTCAGTGAAGTGCATTTACAGAAGTAGAGAGAATTATAGGAGAAGGGAGAGTTTGATGACTTGATAGGGCAAGATGGCTTTGTGTTCCGTAAAGGTGTTTATGTAGTAGCACAGAGAAATCTGAAAGAAGAGTAAGCTTGATGGGGTAATGAAGCAGAACTGTCTGGCTTTATCAGGGTCACAACGAAATGTGTATCCTACCATCTTCCCCGCAAGGATGTTAGTACACCAGCAGAGAGAAGGGATAGTTTGATGGCTCACATGGGGATTAAGGTTTAGCCCTGAGAGGGTAACAAAGAGGTTTGTGCACTCTTACACGTACAGATATTGGTACAGCTCGATCAGGGTCATAGATAAATGTCCTGTCTTCAGTATGTATGTTTGTACAACAGCCAGATGGTGGTACCGGGGGCACGTGCTCCCCCTTAAACCATTGTCCTGACAGCAGTAAAGAAAATTCTGGAGGATAATGGAGAGTGAAACAGGTCTTGCCCAACTTTTAGAAGGGCTACCTACAAACGTTGTACAGCAACAGAGAGATTTCTGTTCATATTTTATTGCTTGTAAGTTAGTTATGCTAGCCTGGGACTAATGCTTGTCAATGCGTAAATATCCATTCAGTAAATCTGTTTCAGTACTATCATAGCAAAGTATCGATATTCTTGCTAGTATCACTGGTAGAGTCAAGAAAACACCGGTTTAAGATCAATTATGTTTTACGATTTAAATAAGTCCTAAAGCCATATCGATTTAGCCATGTGGAGTCGTCAAGGGGCTGGTTGTTTGTAACCTTCTGATGATGCTAACTGTGTTGGCAAAATGTACATCAAGGGTGTTTAAATATTTGTAGCAAGGGTTATTGTATTTAGTTATCATAATTACGCTACTGTGCTCTGTATAACATTTCGGGCTGGTGACCCGTCTAGAGCTTATGGGGTGGACTTCTCTTTCAGTACCTACAAAACGGGATCGCGAGGACTCACCTTGGACAATCCTCTTCGTCTTCCAGAATTACTTGACTCGCAGGGCATGATGCCGTCTGATTAGTTTGATCCACAACATTAAGGTTTAACCATACCTCTCATAAATGCAGCTTATTTTCGCCATTCATTCTTTACACCTACACGAAGTGGTATTAACTATGCAACTGCTGTTGTCCACTCTTGAAATATGTTTACACATTACTGAGTTTAATCTAATATCTTGCATTGGTTCTGACACGCAAATCAATTTCAGTGAAATGCTCGTATTAAAGGCGAATAAATTGTCCCAGTCTCTGTGACGCCGTATTTAACAGAATGCCAAACAGTCTCTATGTTTGAGAATGCCAACAGAAAAAAAATTAACTTTCACGACACCGAATTAATTTCTGGATATACATCTATAGTTAGAGTATTCTGCATTACTCTATACCCAACGACCGTTAAGCAACACGATGTATGCTTCATTAACCAAATACCCCACGGCCGTTAAACAACTAGATGTATGCTTCATTACCCAAATACACCACGGCCGTTAAGCAACACGATGTATGCTTCATTACCCAAATACCCCAAGACCGTTAAGCAACACGATATATGCTTCATTACCCAAATACCCCACTGCCGTTAAGCAACACGATGTATGCTTCATTACCCAAATACCCCAAGACCGTTAAGCAACACGATATATGCTTCATTACCCAAATACACCACGGCCGTTAAGCAACACGATGTATGCTTCATTACCCAAATACCCCAAGACCGTTAAGCAACACGATGTATGCTTCATTACCCAAATACCCCAAGACCGTTAAGCAACACGATATATGCTTCATTACCCAAATACACCACGGCCGTTAAGCAACACGACGTATGCTTCATTACCCAAATACCCCACGGCCGTTAAGCAACACGATGTATGCTTCATTACCCAAATAACCCACGGCCGTTAAGCAACACGATGTAAGCATCACTACCCAAATACCCCAAGACCGTTAAGCAACACGATGTATGCTTCATTACCCAAATAACCCACGACCGTTAAGGAACACGATATAAGCATCGTTACCCAAATACCCCAAGACAGTTAAGAAGCACGATGTAAGTTGCACTACGTAAATACCCCACGACCGTTAAGCAACACGATGTAAGCATCATTACCCAAATACCCCAAGACCGTTAAGCAACACGATGTATGCTTCATTACCCAAATAACCCACGACCGTTAAGGAACACGATGTCAGCATCATTACCCAAATATCCCACGACCGTTAAGGAACACGATGTAAGCTGCATTACCTGATACCCCACGACCGTTTGGCAACAAGATGTATGCTTCAGTACCCAAATACCCCACAACCGTTAAGGAACACGATATAAGCATCGTTACCCAAATACCCCAAGACAGTTAAGAAGCACGATGTAAGTTGCACTACCTAAATACCCCACGACCGGTAAGCAACACGATGTTAGCTTCATTACCCAAATATCCCACTACCGCTAAAGAACACGATGTAAGTTGCATTACCTGATACCCCACGACCGTTAAGCAACACGATGTATGCTTCATTATCCAAATACCCCACGACCGTTAAGCAAAAAGATGTATGCTTCATTACCCAAATAACCCACGGCCGTTAAGGAGCACGATGTAAGTTGAACTACCCAAATACCCCACGACCGTTAAGAAACACGATTTCAGCTTCGTTACCCAAATACCCCATGACCGTTATAGAACACGATTCATGATTCATTACCCAAATACTCCATGACGTAAAGAAAAAATAAAATAAAGCCACTAACGAGGGAATAAATGTAGGGCGATGTAAGAAATGGAAAATTTAAGATAAAGAATTTTAAATTTTTAAACTTTTAAAGTAATGAAGCAAAGAGAAAACAAAATCAGATATATTGTGTAAAGCCTGAGAGTGAAAAGTGAGAGTTGTGAAATTTGTATAAATACATAAACTTATGGTTGTACTTACTAATATTGTATAAGTGTTTGAAAGTGTTTCAGTGATACGAGATAGAAGAGGACCATGGACAAGTAGATAGATAAGTAAGATAGTTAAGAATTAGCTAGCACCCACAAATAAACTAAGAAAACAAATAAATCTCGAAAAATAAATTTTTTTTAGTATAAGTAAATTTTTTTTTTTGGAGATACTTTCAAAATTTTTTTTTTTCTCAATTTTAAAGGGGGATCTTGCGGCGGGCAGTATTCTCTTGGAATACATACCGCAAAAAGATAAAATTTAAAACATAAAGAGTTTAAATTTCTTTTATATAAAACAAACCAAGCCACCGTAAGAAGGGTTAGAAACTTTAATTTAAGGCCGTTTGCAAGGGGAAGATGGTCAAAATTGACCTAGAGTTACCATCGACATTTCCAGAGATAAAGCAAGACGAGAAAAATCAATAATAAAGAATAATAAAACTTCATCAAAGGCACCCTTAAAGAGTTATACGGCTAGAACGAAAAAGTGGATAGAATCGATCCATTTTATAGATTCTGCGAGCCGTTGAGCTTTAGTACAAAGGTGGTGCGCGCGCCGATCATGACGACATCGATAAGGTTTCTTATTGGTTGAGAGGCTCGTGGGAACAGACTGGCTTCCCGTGGGAAAAGAAAAGTTAGCGTCGTTTCACACCCCAGCGAAACCAGGACTTCTGAACCGTACGGACGTTGTCGGGGTTAGCTCCGGTAAAACAATGAATAGTAGTTTTGTTACCGTTAATAGTTCAAAAACTATGAGTGGCTAGGGAAAGTTCGTTTCGTTGAGATGTCGTGACGCTGTGTTTCCGAAAATGGGGCCCTTTCGCATTTCAAGATCGCGCCGAAAGAGGTTTCCCCATAAAATTCCATCAATAATGTGCGAGCGTCTTTAAATGTGTGTGTTGCAGCCTTACTACAAAGACAAGGCGAAGTGAACAGTGATAATCTAGCAAACAGTTTTAAAAAAGTGATACTAAATTTTAAACAAAATTAAACATAATTTAACTAACTTGGTAAACGTTTTAAAAAAATTTTCTTATTCTTTTCTGTGTCATAAAATGCCCAGTTAAGAACTGTGGTAAAAAAGGGCTTAAAGTTAAAAATTTTATTAGTAACCGTCTAAAATTTTAAAAGAGGTGCAAAAGTCATCGAAGAAAGAAGATGGGAGAGTTTCAAACAAAGGGTGAGCAAGCAGATCTACATGAGGCATACCAAAAGCACAAAGGGAAGGTGGTTCCAAAGATGGCGGCAACGCGTGGGAAGTCATCCAAGTATACCTGCGTGGGAAAGATGCAACATCCAAGCCGGACCTCCCCCACCCCACTGGAGAACAAAGGGAGAGACGAAGAAGAGAGGGAGAAATGGGCAAGCCGTGCTTTGTGGTGGATTTCAGGTTAGGTCTATTTTGTCTTCCCTTTGCAAATTAGAAATTTTTAATTTGAAGAATTTTTTTTTTAATGGGAAAATGTTATAAAATTTAAATAAATTTTCAAACCATTAACAGTAAACTTTGAGATTCAGAAGTAAATACTGGTGGCTTTGTTTTAAAGAGTGGGGTTTTCAAGATGGCGATGCCATAAAAGCAGAAATTATGTTGCATTTCATGAATGTAAGGGAAATAGAAATTTTAGGTTAGAACTTGTGTAAAGGGTTAGGTTTTTAAATAAACAAATCAAATAAAGGGATTTAAATTATTTAAAGAGTTAAGATCTTAGGGAGGTGTAAGGAAATTAAATAAGAGATGTGTTGTAATAAAATTAAATATAATTTGCTAAAAGTAAATATCCAAGATGGCGGACAAAGGCTATTGTTTACAACAGCTGATTGGAAGGTCATGCTTTAGTTTCATGTACTCCTATAAACGGGAGTGCTTTTTCATATAATTAAATTAAACTGAATTGTAATTTTATCTAGAAGGAGTCATTATGACATTTTTCCATATGAAACAAATTGACATAAATTGTTCTCGTTTAAAATAAACAAGGGTTAATTGAAACTATTTAATTTAAAATGTTGATTTTATTTAGAAAAGGGTGAAATTATATATGTGTATTAAATAAAATGAATCAAACCAAGGTTTGAGTAAAAGTAAAGGGTTATGATTTTGATATATGTAGATTTTAAATATTTTAAAAGAGTAACAAAATGGATGAGATAAACCAGAGATTTTAAAATTGTGAGTGGGGCTAGCTAATATGTTAAAATAAGTTTTTTCTTTTATGAATTATAAGTATATGTTGTTTATTTCATGATTTATATGTATGTAAAATAATATGTTGGTGATAGGGAAACTTAGATGGAAAAATGAAATTTTTGTAAATTGGTTTAAAAATAAGTTATATAGTTTAGGCAAAGGGGTTAGTATCCTGTTAGCAAAAGGTTACTCATAATTTATTAAATATCAATTTCCTTCAGAAATTGCATTGATAAATTTTAATCAAATGAGAACCAAAGGGTTTTTTATTTTATATAGAAAGGGTTAAATAAATTTTAAAATTTGTAAATTTCTTTGTAAATGATCAAGGATCAGTTTAAAAGGGTTTAACTATGTTTCAATAAATATTAATAAATTTCATTATGTGGATTTTCATGCCGAAAGGGTTAATCAAATAGTAACCAAAGGGTTAAATATTTTCTAGTAAAAGGGTTAAATGAATTTAAATAAATTTAAAGATTTTGTAAATGATTGAAGATAGGTTTAAAAAGGTTTTAACTGTGTTTCAGTAAACATTTTAATTAAAATATGTATTTAAATATTATAATTCCAATTGGGAAAGGGTTTAAAGTTATTCAGCAGATGTTTTAAAAATTTTTTATTAATTATGATTTGTTGTTCAGTAAATATTTTGATAATCTTGTGAGAGATATGGCTATATGTTTTATATATAATTTTTGTTTCAGTATGTGCTTGATAATTGGTTTTTATATAATCTGATATAATTTATGAAATTGTTTTTAGGTTGTTTGGTAAAATTGATTAAAACTTTACCTGCTAAAACAAATAGAAATTAAATTTTAAAAAGGTCATTTAAAATTGATAAAGATATAGGAAAAATTTTATCATTTACATGGCTATGTAGAATGGGGCCATAAATAAAGTAGTGTGTTTAGAAAGTTTAACTAATTGAACAAAATGTGAAAAGTAGGGATCTTTCGGAGTGTATTGAAGAGTAAGGCTTTGCTTGAATCCAAAAGGTTAAAGCGAAAATTTGTAAACTGTAACAATTAAATTTTCAGTAAAAATTTAAGTAAACAAAACCAAATATTGACAATTAAAATTTCAAGGTAAATAACCAGGGTTACTGAAATAATATTAGAAGAAGCAGTCAAGGGTTGTTAAAAAGTCACTTAAGGGAAAAGAGAAATTTTAATTTGAAGATAAGAACAAGAACTTCAGGTAGGAAAGGGTTATATTTTGACAATTAAGTTTGAACGTTAAGTAGAGCAAAGTTTTACGCTTTGGTATACTCCGATTGAAAGCAAACTAAAATCGTAAAATCTTAATTTAAACTTTAATGTCAAATAGAATAAGCAGAGCATGGTTTCTTAACTGTGTAAGAACCAACACAAAGGATATTTTTAAGTCAAAAAAATTGCAGACTGTGCGATGTAAATTTAAATTTTAAATTTTAAAATCAAAAAATAAATATTTTTTAACTAACTTGCAAACAAACTGAGTATTCTTTTAAACAAGTTTCTTACACTCTCCTACAGCTGATATGGTCATTTCGCTGTTTAGATGTCTTTCAAAAGAACCCATCCCCCGGGATGACTTACCCGTTAAGGGTAGAATCCGCAGCAAGTTAGGTTTTTTCTTTTTTAAGTCCAGTGACTTGTTCTCTGGTAGATTTTGGCGAGCATTGCACAGCGTTCGTGGTTTTGGCTACGAGCGGCTCGTTTCAAAATTCTTGCTCTGCAATGGGCGTCTGGTGGTCGGCCTTGCGCGCGCGTGCTGGTCAACGCTAGGGTTGACGGCGCGGCGTAAGTGGTGGCCCGGTCCGTTGCAGTTAGTAAGATGGCGCCCGAACGTGTGGGACCGACGGGTAAAGTTGCGGACTTTCCCGTATAAATATTTCGGTCTCTATTAAAATAATAAAAAGACATGGCGAAATTCGACCTAGGAAGTGTAAGAAATAAAAAATAAAAAGTTAAAGAAAAGAGTTAGATTGCAGTTTTAGGTTGAAACCTGGTAAATTAATTAAAAATAAGATAAGAAGGTGAAATTAAGAGGTAAATAGTTTAGTATGAGAAATAGATTTAAAAGAGTCAAGAAAGTAAAGTAGGGGTAAATAGTAGTAAGTAAAAAGAAGGAAACACATAGACGAACGCGCGCATAGGAAACACATGCACGACATCCAACGACACTTTTATGTAAATTAAAGGATTTTATAGAAATGTTTAGAATTAGGAAATAGAAAGAAGGAGGGGATATAAAAACAAGAAGGAGATAAACAGAACAGAAGTCATGGCAACACAAAAGCAGCAGGAGAGAAGCGAAATAGAAAAGCTAATGGCGATGCTAAAGAAAGAAAAAGAACAGGAAAGGTTAGAAAGAGAGCAGGAAAAAGAAAAGGAGAGATTAGAAAGACAGGAAGAAAAAGAAAAAAAGAGAGTAGAAAGGCAGAAGAAAGAAGAACAGGAGAAATTAGAAAGATATAAAGAAAGAGAGCAGGCCGAAAAGAGATGGCAAAATGAGGAAGCGAGGAGGATAAGAGAAGCAGAAGAAAAAGAGGGCAGGAGAAAAAATAAACAACAAGAGAAATAAAAGGAAAAGAAAGAGCGAGAAGAAAAAGAAAAAAGGGATAGAGAAGAAATGAAACAATTCCAAGAAAAGATGGCGGAAAAGTTTAAAAGTCATAAGGACGACATAGCCCAGCACATGGTGAGCATGGACGCAAGAGTGTCGAATTATGAGAGCAAAGTCGACCAATAACAAGTAAGGATCGAAAAGGAGGAGGAGGAGCAACTGGAGCAGGACAAGAAAATCGTGGACCTGCAAACAGGCCTGCAGAAAGTGGAAACCAGCGTTAAAAGAGTAGCGGCCAAAGTAAGGAGTGCAGGAGCACAAGCGACCAGTGTTAGCTGGATAAAACCACGGGCCTGGGATTATCAGGAGCTTGCAGGAGCAAAAAGGATCGAGTATTATGGAAAAGACAA
>JBAIZL010000005.1:221005292-221007792 GCA_036971475.1 Prosapia bicincta
ACATATAATTTAAATTATCAAAGTTACCATAATTAATTTTGTATATAATTTTGAGTTAGGTGTCTCGCCGTGTTCACCATTTTTAAGAAATAATTTACCATGTTGTTTGTGCCTCGATGGTATTCATATTTTCCATTTTCGATTCTTCCTCGAATTCTCTCTTGTGCATGAGATCCCCAAAAGTGGCTAAAGAATCTCTCCTTAACTTCATCATAATTTTCCTCCTCCATATTCATGGCCAACCACCATTCTTGTGCTGGTCCTTTAAGATGTCTCTCCATTATTTTCCTTTTTTGTCCTTCCTCCATGTCAGGATCAATTTCGGACATTATACCTTCTAGGTGTTTAATGAAATCAATAGGGTCTTCATCTTCCCTACCGTAGAATTCCTTCTTGCTTTTGTCTCCATTATCACCCATCTCAAACATCCTTGATTTAAACAAGGTAGCTATATTTATCCCTTCTCCCATATTCTTTATCTTATTCTCAACTACTTGTACCCTTCTTTCTACTTTTTTGACTTCTCCCTTAACTGTTTCTACAGTCTGTTTATTTTCACTGACTGTTACCTCTAAGTTATACATCTTTTCTATAGTTTCTTGGATTTTATTTCCCATTTCCTCATTCTTTCTAGTAATTCCTTCATTTATTTCCTCTATCCTCTTATTCATGATTTCCCAAAGATTCTTAATTTCTTGTTTATCCTCCTCTCTTTCTTTCTTTCTTTCTACTTTTTCCTCCTCTCTTTCTTTCTTTCTTTGTTCCTCTATCATTTTTACTAATTCTTCTTGTTCCTTTATTCTCCCTTGTTTCTGTTCCTCCATCTCTTTTAATCTTTCCTGTTTTTGTTCCTCCATCTCTTTTAATCTTTCCTGTTTTTGTTCCTCCATCTCTTTTAATCTCTCCTGTTTTTGTTCCTCCATCATTTTTTTAAAAAACTCCATCATTTCAGATGGTTCTGTGTCTTTTCTCTGTCTTGTCGCCATCTTAAAGTCTCGTATTTAACTATCCTTTTATTCCCTTACTAACTTCTCCTACTTCTATATTTTTACTATATACTGAGTATTTAATTAAATATTCATTTAGAATTGTGCTCGATGTGATCCGGTTCAGTGTTCCCTTGACCTTGTCTATCTAACGCCTATGTATTCTATTTACTTTCATTAATAACTAACATTATTATTTATATTATGCCCTACCGACACCTACTGAATTTTATTTTACTTAATTATTTCCTTTTAATTATTATTATTTATTCTAAGTTCTTTTTAATTTCATTTTTATTATAATTAACTCTTATTTAATTTAAAGAACTTCTTTGGTTTTCATTTTATGATTCCTATTATTTTTTACAATTTTAATTGAATTCTATTTAATTAATTTTGTTTCACTAGGCTCCTTAGTCGATTTAAATCTGTCTCTATTTGATGTTGACCCGATGTTACAATGTAAGCATCGAGCCTCAAACGTTGGGCGCCATACTTTTCTTACCGACTTACTTTTTATAACCTTTGCCGTTGTTTATTTCTCTTCCTCAATTGCTAAGTCAGTAAGAAAGTAATGGTTTATCCATTGACTACGAACCTAATTTCATAGACCTGTGCCTCAAGGAATAAACCTCTCAGAGGAACCAACCCCTGAATTTTTGATAAAACCAATTAGCCTCCGATAAGCCCTGTTCAAGCTCCTTTTCGGGTAGTGGAATCTTTGAGAGACACTTGTGATTTAAAGACTATACCTGGATACCTAGTGAACTTATCTTATCTAGAATGAAAACACAGCTAATTGGAAAATATACATTTTTATTTATTTGTTCCAAGGTTCAAATTAATTATTATTGTTTTTATTTAATTTCACAGGATTTTCTTGACTAATTATTTTTTCAAAATTTCATACAACTTGCCATTTAACTAAACATTATTATCTCCTTCTGTTTTTAAATTTTCTTATTATCATTAATTTTACATATAATTTAAATTATCAAAGTTACCATAATTAATTTTGTATATAATTTTGATTAGTAGAGTTAAATTTAACATATTTTAAAATCTGATTCTTTTTCAAACACTTAATATTACTATGTAATGCCTTTAGGCTAGGCCTTGAACAATTAACTTCTTTGGAAGTTATTCATTAGAAATTCACTTAGAAAAAGCCATATAAGATATACATCTTTATACTTAATCCATACATTCCCACAGCGATGGGAATGGAAAGTCAATTTTGAATCTTTATTACTTAAATTTGGGTAACCTAAGAGAGTTGACTAATCAGTCCCTTAGGTTATTCCCATCTTATTTAATTTTGAAATTAAGTTAATATAATTTGAAGTAAAATGTTATTTAAAAAAGAATAATTAAATTGATTATATAACCTTGTACTGTAGAAATCTTTTTATCTTCATTAATGTTGTCATCTGTCGGTCCTGTTACAGCTTCAAGGGTCTTGGTAGGTAGGCGTCTCTCCATAATTTCGGTCAATCTTCTTATTTTCTTTAATT
>JBAIZL010000005.1:221042792-221127792 GCA_036971475.1 Prosapia bicincta
GTAAATATATTGCATACCTTGCCCCTTTCGAGAAAGGTTTTTATCCCATTAATTCATTAATTAAAACATTATTTGGGAAAAAACTGTATTAACAACAAAAGTGTGTCATACACTAAAAGTTTAAAAAATGTATTTGAAATTGAGTAGATGAATAACGATTATTAACGATTGAAAATTTGTGTAAGATATATTTAGGAAGAGTGTGAACTAATAGAAGGATTTGAAAAACATCGTGAAATATCAAAGTAAAAATATTGAGAACTAGACATTGAAAATATGTTGTTTGGTTTTTCTAGCGATGCGTTTTCCTCTCCAGAGATATTCCAGGTATATGGAAACATCTGAAAGGCTGGGGACACCGGACATGGATTTTTCAAAAATTTCGTATCCGGGCCGCACATACTATACAATATAGCAAGCTGCAACGCTCGTATCAAATAAAGTTTATATTCATGGATGATATTAAAATTAACTTTTCAAGTCATTTAAATTCAAACAACGAATCCATTACACGCGTCAAAAAATGACTCTCACACACTCTGAATAATTTATTTCTTTTGATAAATTAGAATAATATAAATGCAACGAGAGGGTAAGTAAAAAGAGCCTAGCATGAAATAGAAATAAAAATTTTAATATTTACACAAACCTTTAATTAATTTCTTTTTTTTGACCTTATTTTAACACGTTCGAATTAACTCATATTCAATAACAAGAACACAGAGGTACACTATACTACAGTAAAAATATTGGAAACAACCCCAATACCACAAGAATATTACAATCTAGCAAACAACAAGTTACAAACTAGACTGACTCAAACTAATAGTTAGTATAGTTTGTAATTTATTGTTGTCCATATTGTAATAAGACCCTCTGATGATGACAACATGATCATCGAAATGTACATAAGGGTTTAATCTCGGGTATCTTGTATTATTAGTTATTTTTTTATTATTTTTGTGGTATTGGGTTTGTTTTAAATATTTTTATTGTAACACATATTGTTGTTCATCTAAGCAACTGTGATCTTTTTCCATTCGAGTTTTTCTCTTCCCAATGACTTAGTAATATACAATTTTAAACACAGCTCTAGGTTTGATTTCATACAATTTGTTTTATTATTTATAAAATATAAATAATATATATAACTCCAATGACTTTAAAAGTAAATAATAGGTAATTAAATACAACAAAAAATTAATACAGGTTGAAACGGACAAATTTAAAATAATTTTTCCAAGTTCTAACTACAGATTGTAATCTTTATGACCCTAAAAGTCTCATAATTCCTTATAAAAAAACTTAGGACTCATGAAGTACAAAATAAATTGTTAAGAGTAGTTAATGTTTAATGATAAAATGAATAGTTAATGAGTTCTAATGTAAATTGTCATGTGGAATTTCATTCTCACATTTTGTTAATATTTGTAATTTTTAATAAATATAAAAAATACTTGTAAAATTAAAAACAAAAACCTGTGACGTCTGAAGTAGAAAATTATATATATATTTGTATGAATTGAAATGATAACTAAGTTTCAGTATAATATCTATTGCATATCTATCTCCCAATTTCAGTTTTGAAATTTATAAAAATATTTTTATTTATTAAAGTCTACAAATGTTTAGTACAATTTGTATAGCATTAGGGATCCGTGTGTGGGTATAAAAATAACTAATCTGTTGGGAAAAGTTTTATATTTTTCCGAACATTTTATAAATGTGTTTTTAATTTTTTTTTTTTTAATTCAATTATTTACAAATACTAACAACGCTCCAAAATATTTCAAAACATTAAATTATTGTCTCGTTATACATTGACATAACCTCCAACCTCTCTCTTCAACACTAAACAAATAATGTAAACATATTTGAAGTCTATCCCTACTTAAGTAAACAAAAAATATTTATTGATTTTCTTTTCATTTTATAATTAATATAAATATGTATATACATATTCCAGAAAAACAATATTAAGTGGCAAAATATAAAACTAATTTCCTTGCAATTTTTTATTTTCCTTTCCATGTATGTGTTGGACAATTATTTTTGTTTGTTACTATTTATACACCTTCTTTATTTACGTCGCTTGCATTGTGTTGTAGTTTCTTTTCGCTTTCCTTCCGCATTGTTCGTTGGTAAAGCAAGATTCGGTGCCGTTAATCCTGTTTGTTTGCTTTTCATTCATTTTAATTCCTGGAGCATTATTCACGATATTGTGTGGTAACCATGGCAATAATTTAAAGTTGTACATGGAGGTTTCGAGGACAACCAGATGGTTGCAAAAAAAAATTATATACAGCTTTGAAGTATACATTTCTAGCAATGGGAAAGTTGGCTCAGTGCCAAAAGCGCTAGGCTTCGAACATGATACTTAGTCCAAAACTGACCTATCCCAAAAATCTTTATAATTTAATTATTGAATAAATATTTGACAAAACTATATCAACATCAATTGCCATCCACTACAAGTTTTAAAAATGTATTTGAACTTGATTGGATGAATAAAAACCTATTTTATTAACGATTGAAAATTTGTACAAGTTATAGGCCTATATTATATTAGAATAGTGTAAGCTAATAGTAGGAATTTAAAAATACAACCCTTAGGATAGAGTTTCAGCAGCCGCCACTGGAAACAAAGGTAAGAAGAAAAAGCAATTACACGACGGCAGTAGCTGAGGGCCGATCTTTGATAGCGCTCAACTGAAAGATGCTATCAACAAATCAGGTCGTCTCTTGATTGTTATCAACAAATATCAAAATAATTCTAGCGCCGGACAAGGTTGTTATTTTATCTTGTAAATTATAGAGGTGTTAATTTGCTTATCACTTATTGGCATCTGAGCGTTGCTATTTGCATGAGGAGCGAGCCACACTCCAGCTCCTATTGGGGCACTGGAACCGTAATAGTTTCTAGCTTTACAACACTCGCGCCGTATAATTTAATCATTATAGTAGTTGGACTCAAGTTAATGATGCCCGTAAAAAATATTTTCGAAACTGATCTCGCTGTAATTATAAAAGAGGATCCTAATAGCATTCATAATGTTTCCGCCAAATGATTCTCATTCAATTATAAAACATGGCCAAACAACTAGATTCTAGCCAAATTGCAGGTTGCTACGAAACTTGAAACTTATACTTTCATCACTATGCTGCTGTAACTGTTAGAAATTGTTAAACCTTGTAATTAGTTATAATCTAAAGGTCGGGCAGTGAAACACAATTTTACATACGGACTGCTCTTGCGGAAATTATCCACGAACGGTGGCTACGAATTAATTGAAAAGATGCTCAAAAGAAATCCGAAATAACCTCAAACAGAATATAACTGTCAGTTTTTTTTCTTTTATTCAAAGACGCTACGCTTCTTTGCCAAAGACTACTTGGATACCTGCTGGGTTTGAGAATAGAATGCAAAGAACAAAATAGTTTAGTTGAAGAGAGGAAGCTTTGTACACTAGTTGGTGAATCGCTCAGCTGTTGCATTGTCTACAGGAAGTCTTTAGAATCCAAGAGATTTACTGAATAAAAATCGAAAATAGTTATTCCGCGAATAATTAAGAATCACAGTGCTATCTGGAAACCCTGCTCCTTCTCTATTTCTCCAGTAAGAAGTAACAGTTAGTACGTTTACGCAGCACCAGAGTGCATTCTTAGCAAAATGTGCGCAACAATGCACTCTAAATGTACTTGTTTGTGTAGACAAATAAAACTTACAACTCCAATAATGAGCAAACTGTCAGGTAAATTACTGAGGGGCAAGCTCACAAACGTGTGGAGTTTCTAAAGTAGATTTCCAAAACCAGGCGCGTGGGAACGCACAAAGTATTTCTTTGTTTGACAAAGACAATAAATGAAAGACAGGCCAGGATTGGCTGGAATAAAAAAAAAGACAGGGAGAAAACGAAGCGTTGAGAGGAGCTTCAAGTTTTCGTGGAAAGAAGGCAGGGAGACGGGGAGAGAGGAGTTACGCTCTGCAAGCAGAAGGTAGAGGAGTCGCTAGGAGTGGAGGTGGATAAAGCGGTAATGAAGAAGTTCTTCCGTGAGGACCTAGCCTTACGCAAACAGGTCCATGTGATCGTCAAAGATTTACTGAGCTTATCCAAACCCTACTTAGTACAAATTAGCTAATTATTAGAAATTATATTTTTATAAAAGTAAATTCATAAAGCAAACAGAGTAGCATCAGAAAACAGTATAACAACTACATGTATAACATACAAACCATTCAAACTTCTGAAGGTAAACTCAAGTAATTCTATATTGTCGGGTAGGGAAATATTAGACTAATAACTAAGTTATTGTTAATTGTAAAAACTTTCTTTTTTTGTGTTACGCTGAAATTACCTAGCTGACAAGCATCCATTTTTATTATAAAACATATAAAATGATTAGTAAAATCTTAGTTTTAATAAGGTTCAATAAATTAAGCAATCAGTGCGGTTTTTGTTAATTCCAGTTTCTGAAATTCAGAGTTAATCTATTCAAAATACAAATTTGGTTCCCAACAAATAATTGTTTTTTTTTTTTTAGTTATTGCTGCACCAGATAAATGATCAATAGTATAGAAACATTTGATACTAAATTACCCTATTATTTTTTAAAACATATTTTGTAACATAACACCAGAGTTCTTTTAGTAACAAATCAATGACGTGTTATATTTTGCTCCAGTAGCTAGCGTTATAACACACACACACACACACACACACACACACACACACACACACACACACACACACACACACACACACACACACACACACACACACACACACACACACACACACACACACACACACACACACACACACACACACACACACACACTCACTCACACACACACACACACACACACACACACACACACACACACACACACACACACACACACACACACACACACACACACACACACACACACACACACACACACACACACACACACACACACACACACACACACACACACACACACACACACACACACACACACACACACACACACACACACACACACACACACACACACATACTTATTGGGTCCAACGATTTCCATGAGCACGCGATGCTTAGGCCTTTCTCTTTTCCTGTTGTCTAGTGTTATTCAATCTATCATTTGAATATCCCTGCATTTGGCGATAACAGACTAAAGCTCTTCTTATACATATTTTTGATATCTTTCTCAACTTCTATTACATTATTCAGAAGGTCTTTTTGCAACACCCCCTGGAGTAGGTGCCTCGACATATTGTGGAGTCGTGGGAACTAACAGTTCTATTTAAGTGCTACCTTATGCGACCGCAGTTTGTTTAACATGCTTTGTTACATTGGCGGTTCCATTTGTATGAATTTATGTAGCAATTTGTCGGCGGAGTGAGAGAAATTTAGGCCGCTATTTCAACATTTCTGCAAAGCGAATTTTGAAAGAACTTTGTTCACTCGGTATTCTGTTTTCTCGTGAAAATTTTGCTGCAGTTCGCCTTTCTGATGGATTCTATCTCCTCTATTTGGATTTCATTTAACTTCAATCTTTCAGATCCATACTATACTTCACAATTCCTTCTGCTGGCCACACCTCCTTATATATACCTTGTACAAATTTTCAATAGGTAATAAAATACTTTATATTCTTCCACTCAAGTTCAAATACTTTTTTAAACTCTTAGTGTATGACACTTTATGTGAATACAGTTATTTCAAATAATAATTCATTATTAATGAATTTATTTTAGTATAATATAGGAGAAACATATATCACAAAAGGGACGAAGTATGCTAGTTATTTCGTCCCATTCGACTTGAACTAAGTAATAACATATGATTTCATAAAACAACTGTTTTTATGTTATAGGTTATGTGGTAGAACAGCTGTTTTAACACATAGGTATGTTACGTAATACAAAGTAACCGATATGAAATTTTTCGTTGTTGACCTAAGTATAAATTGATTTTGTTAATATTAGGGCCTACTTGTTTGATATTACATTGTAGGTTATTTGTTTTCTGTGATTGGAGGTATTTTTTGGGCATATATGGGCAACTTCTGCATTACCTTTTCGTTTGCTTTCTCTGCTTTGTTTTTTTTCCTTCGCTGTTTACAATTATTACCCCTAAATAAAATAAGATACATTTCAATTATAGCTATAAGGATGAACTATTGTGTGGTAAGGTTACTACAAACACGAGGCTTCTACGGCGTACAACCAAGCAGACAGCCTTATTGGAACGGGCTATAGAAAGCGATATATCACGTGAACTCTAGTAGCCGTTGAAATGTGCAAATTGAGGTTCCTTGTAATAAACCACCCGCCATCGCGAAATTAATTCCATGCGTCTCCATCTGTTATTAGTCGCTGCGAGATTTTCAGATTATTTCTTTACCGCTTCCAATTTAAATTAGATTACGTTCGACTTTTTTTCTATTTGGCCGGAGCCGAGATATATTCGGTTGTCAAATTACTAGACTGTTAAAAACCTTAAATGGCCGTAAATAGAAGAAATGACTCCACTTTAAAATTACGATCTGTATAGGAACCATCACTTAGGGAGTAATTTGTAAATTGGAGGTTGTAGCTTTTGTCGCGAATGGACAGGAAGGCCTTGGAATTTTAGATTGCTTCTCCATTTTGGGAAATGATTTGTTTAACTAGTTTCAGACATTAAACATAAACCGCTTGTTACTCCGTCCTCCAAGAAGGCTTAGTTTTGTTGGGCTGAACGCTTCTAGCGCCGGACAAACTGTAACAAGGAAAGGATTGCCCATCGACCAACAGTTCTCCCACATCCGTTACATTTATAACCTGCTTAGTTGGCCCCCGCTAAATGGTTCAAGGGAATTTTTTCTTGGGTAGCTATTTACCCTGTTCCACTGAAAGTAAAAAGATTGTTATAAGTCGAACCAGTTCTATACAAACAGTGGCTCAATTTTTATTCGTGGTTTTCCTTTATTATATAAGTTAAAGATATCTTTTTAAAATATTATCTTTTGTGTTTGTTTCTTACGAGGTACTATCAGACAGGGTAAAAAAAAATCATTACTTTCATTATCTTTTCAAAGTGTTCTTCATTGAACTTTTGTGCAAACTGCGCTAAGTATATTCCACTAGATACCTCCCGAAATCATTGGAAGATGTTTGTTCTACACTTCATCCCATGCCTCGCTCCTATTTTGACTTGTTGCTTCCGGTTTTTTGGATGTGACGGAACAAACTTATAACCGACTCTCCTATTTAATCGTAGCTTTCACAACTTTGGTTAGGTTTAAGGAGATTTCCGGGAGAAACAACATTATAACCGACTCTCCTATTTAATCGTAGCTTTCACAACTTTGGTTAGGTTTAAGGAGATTTCCGGGAGAAACAACATTATAACCGACTCTCCTATTTAATCGTAGCTTTCACAATTTTGGTTAGGTTTAAGGAGATTTCCGGGAGAAACAACATTATAACCGACTCTCCTATTTAATCGTAGCTTTCACAACTTTGGTTAGGTTTAAGGAGATTTCCGGGAGAAACAACATTATAACCGACTCTCCTATTTAATCGTAGCTTTCACAACTTTGGTTAGGTTTAAGGAGATTTCCGGGAGAAACAACATTATAACCGACTCTCCTATTTAATCGTAGCTTTCACAATTTTGGTTGGGTATAAGGAGATTTCCGGGAGGAACAAATTATAACCGACTCTCCTACTTAATCGAAGCTTCCACAACTTTGGTTGAGTATAAGGAGATTTCCGGGAGGGACAACAATATAACCGACTCTTCTATTTAATCGTAGCTTTCACAACTTTGGTTGGGTATAAGGAGATTTCAAGGAGGAGGAACATTATAAAAGACTCTCCTATTTAATCGTAGCTTGCACAATATTGGTTGGGTATAAGGAGATTTCCGGGAGGAACAACATTATAACAGACTCTCCTACTTAATCGAAGCTTTCACAACTTTGGTTGAGTATAAGGAGATGTGCGGGATGGACAACAATATAACCGACTCTCCAATTTAATTGTAGATTCACAACTTTGGTTAGGTGTAAGGAGATTTCCGGGAGGAACAACATTATAACTGGAACTCACGATTTTAAGATCAAATCTAAATTTACTAAATTAATTGTAACCTTTCCAGGAACCGGTTTTTATTGTAACGGTTAAAGCCTTTCCAGGAATGTGCATCGTTATATTGGCATTTCCTACAAACTCTGAAACCCCACCGAGAAGAGTATTTTCATCTCTAAGAGACGCTATTTTTTTAGAAACATTTCCTTTATCTCACTGTCTGTTTTCACATACCCAACACCCACCTACCCTTAGTCTCTCACCCTGGAACGTGTTTATGACGACTGAAACACTCTCCTTTCTATTTCCAACTATTTCAACTCGCTCAACAATTCTTATGGTTTTTCCAACAAGCCAAGTGCACAACAAATCATACAATTGATTCAGTAATTTAAATACTTGGTTACTAATTAGCCCATTTTTTAAAAGGAAAGAAGGCGTAAGTTCCTCTTTAGTGTAAAAGATATTCGGTATGACAATGTATGACGAAAACCAAATAACTATTTAATTTACCCTTGAACTAATTTTTATAGTATTAAATTAAACAAACTATCGTAGAGCGAAAGTAGAGAAAACCCCTCTGGTAGATCGTGTCTGTATGTGCGCATGCTCCGATACCCGATGTAGACACACTCTATTGGGATAGAGGTGAACTTATAAAGAGTTTCCGTTTTGTTTCAGGTCTTATAAGAGGGGGATAAAGAAAAGTAAATGGATTAGGTAGGAAAAAATAAAATACATAATGATCCCTTGGTGTCGAGAATAACAAAACTATGAGACAGCTTGAGGAGGGTCGCTTACCTAAACTAAACCTACTCTCATTCGGGGTGAAGAGAAGGGTGTACCCATTACTCTGGACCTTCACATCCCAAAGGTAAGAGACAGGTTAGAGATAAATTAGGGCATTAAGGGAGGATGACTGAACAGTTGGCAATGTGTTGACAGTTCTGTATCCTGCCAGGGACGACCGTTTCGGTGAGTTTCCTCACTATCCTTGTTCATCCTCATCTGATGGCCAGTTCTCAGTCTGGATATGCTTTTGTTATGAGTCTATACTCGATGTTACAGAGCTGTTCATTTAAGATTGAATTCCGTCGTTGTTTGAATTTAGCTACTACATTTGCGTAGGTTATGTTGCTTTATTTAATGAGCAATATTGTTAAAATATGAAATATTTTTTGTCACTTAACAAATATATTGATAGTAAATTTATTTATATTTCGATACTATAAAAAAAATGAATTTAATATTAATAATGAGTTATAGATTTTATGTCGATTTTTTAAAATTAAATCTTTCGTATCATGCGCCTGACATTTATTAAAAAACGTTGAACATATTTTTACTCTGTAAAATTTTCAACAACTAACCGAGGTTTTTCTAATATATCATTTTTTTAATATCAAATATATTAAACAGATTCTATTAAAATCTTTAATTGGTAGTTTCTTCAAAAGAAGTATTCTCAACTTCAGGCCAGTCCCACTGACTATTTTTTTAAATGAAGCCATACTTTATGTATTTTCCAATGTTAAACATTTTCGGCTTGCAAAATTATGTAAAAATAAATAAACCCGTATTAAGTGTAAAAACTTTGAAAGACTCATCTTATTATTTAGAAAATTTATAATATTTTCTCATAACCTTTGAAATAAACTTTATTTAACAATAAAACAACGATAAACGTGATTTTTTTTCATTTAACTATACTCATTTATAAAGGCCGTAAGAAGCAGTTAATTCTGTGAGTCAGCCATAAGCCACGATTCCTTATTAAGTTTCTTTATTCATCTTGGACTGGGGACGCTAGTGTACCACTTCAACACAAGTGTATCTATACACATTAACTAATAACAATATGGTAACACGTACTGTTTTGAGATGCCAAAGAGATAACAATTCGCGATGAAACGCTCGTTCTCGTCAATAAAAGTAAGAACTGAACTGCAATAGGAAAGTACTTAACAGTGTTACATTTTATGTTAACTCCACTCTCTTATACTTTACTATCAGCACAGTGACCTACAAGTCAACCCTTCAAAATTCTAACCAAATATAGAATTATGTTAAATAGGCTAATATAGTGTATATATATATATATATATATATATATATATATATATATATATAAAGAACAAAAGTCAAAATACAAATACAAGAATTATATTTGAATTTACAATTCAAAGCTTTTCGTTGGCTAACAGTACCAACATCATCAGGAATCCTGATGATGTTGGTACTGTTAGCCAACGAAAAGCTTTGAATTGTAAATTCAAATATAATTCTTGTATTTGTATTTTGACTTTTTTTCTTTATTAATACACAAGAAAACATATTGCGATATATATATATATATATATATATATATATATATATATATATATATATATATGTGTGTGTATTTTTTTTCGAACAAAAGATTGAAGGAAATGTGAACAAACACTATTGACATGATACAATGGGGCAAGAACTATAATTAGGTACTAGACTAAGGGCGACTGAATAGACAAAACCAATAGATTAAAGCCCAGATTCTACCAAAACCGACGATTTCAAAAAGGAGATGGTAAGGTTAAATTAATCCTAAATCCGTTAGTGAGTAGAATCAGCACAGTTATTGCAAATGATAGTTATAAAATTGTTAGTATGATTCAATGTGTTTTCATGTCAACCTTGAATCAAAACCTGTGCTGCAGGGAGAGTGACTCTTTCTAAGTGAATGGTCGATCTCACTTAAATAAAGCAGTGTTAAAGGGAAATTTTATTAAAATAGTCATAATAGAGACTTTCTAAGCTGAAAAAGAGGTCAATATAATGGAACTATTCAATATAGTATAAATACTGGTATTTATTCAATTCCTTCTATCAGCTCACTCTCTCCTTATATATATATATATATATATATATATATATATATATATATATATATCTTGTACAAATTTATGGTCGCTAATAAAATACATTTTTATTCATCCCCTCAAGTTCAAATACATTTTTGTAACCTGTAGTGAATGACAATTGATGTTAATAGTTTTTTAAAATATTTATTTATTTATTAAATTTTAAAAAGTTCATGTTTTGGTTTGATTTGAACTGAATGACTACATGTATGAAATCCAGCAGTTTGGCAATGAGCAACTTTTCCATGTATAGACATATATATCACACAGAAGTAATGAAATATGAAATTATATGAGAAAGATTCTTTGCAGTAATGAAGCAAGCTATGGATAGAATAAGAAATTATAGATCACCAGCAGCTTTATATATTAAAAGAGGAAAAAAGCAAAAAATAGTAACAAACAAAAATATTAGTCCAATACCATATACTGTATAGAGAGGGGAAAATGGAAGATTGGGAAGAAATTCGCTTTCTATTTCGCCACTTAACATTGTGATTCTGTATATACATAATTTTATTACATGTTATTATAAAATAGAAAGAAAAATAGTTTTGTTTTTGTTGGCCTCACTAGAAATTGAGATAAACAACTTAATACTTGATTTTTAAAGTGAACTTGGTATACCTTGTTAAATATTAGTAGGGAAATTATGTAGCAAGTAAAGTAATGACGATAGATACTTTCGCAGTAAGTGGATGTTATATCTGCTTGTAGAACCTTGTTGCAAAGTGTTGGAGGTCTGGTTCACAGGTCTGGTAAACAGTTGATAGCTATAGACGACTATCTGATCAAATCCAAACAGGAAGTACCCAAGATATATTTTCATTCTAGCGGAGAGGCAAGATATAGCGTGAATATAGTTAACTGCTATAAACCATTAATGAACCTTTAAATATTTAACAACAATAAGCGAACTTTAGTATAATGTTTATTCGCACGAAGAACTTGAGGCAAGAACTGTACTATAAATAGATAATGGTTATAGGCGACTAAATGCTCAAAGCCAAACAGAAGGTACCCAGGATATATTTTCATTCTGGCGGAGAGGCAAGATATAGCGTGAATATAGTTATCTGCGATAAACCATTAATGAACCTTTAAATATTTAACAACAATAAGCGAACTTTAGTATAATGTTTATTCGCACGAAGAACTTGACGCAAGAACTGTATTATAAATAGATAATGGTTATAGGCGACTAAATGCTCAAAGCCAAACAGAAGGTACCCAGGATATATTTTCATTCTGGCGGAGAGGCAAGATATAGCGTGAATATAGTTATCTGCGATAAACCATTAATGAACCTTTAAATATTTAACAACAATAAGTGAACTTTAGTAAAATGTTTATTTGCACGAAGAACTTGAGGCAAGAACTGTACTATAAATAGATAATGGTTATAGGCGACTAAATGCTCAAAGCCAAACAGAAGGTACCCAGGATATATTTTCATTCTGGCGGAGAGGCAAGATATAGCGTGAATATAGTTAACTGCTATAAACCATTAATGAACCTTTAAATATTTAACAACAATAAGCGAACTTTAGTATAATGTTTATTCGCACGAAGAACTTGACGCAAGAAATGTATTATAAATAGATAATGGTTATAGGCGACTAAATGCTCAAAGCCAAACAGAAGGTACCCAGGATATATTTTCATTCTGGCGGAGAGGCAAGATATAGCATGAATATAGTTAACTGCGATAAACCATTAATGAACCTTTAAATATTTAACAACAATAAGTTAACTTTAGTACAATGTTTATTCGCACGAAGAACTTGACGCAAGAACTGTACTATAAATAGATAATGGTTATAGGCGACTAAATGCTCAAAGCCAAACAGAAGGTACACAGGATATATTTTCATTCTGGCCGAGAGGCAAGTTATAGCGTGAATATAGTTAGTTGCGATAAACCATTAATGAACCTTTAAATATTTAACAACAATAAGCGAACTTTAGTATAATGTTTATTCGCACGAAGAACTTGACGCAAGAAATGTATTATAAATTGATAATGGTTATAGGCGACTAAATGCTCAAAGCCAAACAGAAGGTACCCAGGATATATTTTCATTCTGGCGGAGAGGCAAGATATAGCGTGAATATAGTTAACTGCGATAAACCATTAATGAACCTTTAAATATTTAACAACAATAAACGAACTTTAGTATAATGTTTATTCGCACGAAGAACTTGACGCAAGAGCTATACCATAAACAGTTAATGGTTATAGGCGACTAAATGCTCAAAGCCAAACAGGAGGTACCCAGGGTATATTTTCATTCTGGCGGAGAGGCAAGATATAGCGTGAATATAGTTAACTGCGATAAACCATTAATGAACCTTTAAATATTTAACAACAATAAGCGAACTTTAGTATAATGTTTATTCGCACGAAGAACTTGACGCAAGAACTGTATTATAAATAGATAATGGTTATAGGCGACTAAATGCTCAAAGTCAAACAGAAGGTACCCAGGATATATTTTCATTCTGGCGGAGAGGCAAGATATAGCGTGAATATAGTTATCTGCGATAAACCATTAATGAACCTTTAAATATTTAACAACAATAAGCGAACTTTAGTATAATGTTTATTCGCACGAAGAACTTGACGCAAGAACTGTATTATAAATAGATAATGGTTATAGGCGACTAAATGCTCAAAGCCAAACAGGAGGTACCCAGGGTATATTTTCATTCTGGCGGAGAGGCAAGATATAGCGTGAATATAGTTATCTGCGATAAACCATTAATGAACCTTTAAATATTTAACAACAATAAGCGAACTTTAGTATAATGTTTATTCGCACGAAGAACTTGACGCAAGAAATGTATTATAAATAGATAATGGTTATAGGCGACTAAATGCTCAAAGCCAAACAGAAGGTACCCAGGATAAATTTCATTCTGGCGGAGAGGCAAGATATAGCGTGAATATAGTTAACTGCTATAAACCATTAATGAACCTTTAAATATTTAACAACAATAAGCGAACTTTAGTATAATGTTTATTCGCACGAAGAACTTGACGCAAGAAATGTATTATAAATAGATAATGGTTATAGGCGACTAAATGCTCAAAGCCAAACAGAAGGTACCCAGGATATATTTTCATTCTGGCGGAGAGGCAAGATATAGCATGAATATAGTTAACTGCGATAAACCATTAATGAACCTTTAAATATTTAACAACAATAAGTTAACTTTAGTACAATGTTTATTCGCACGAAGAACTTGACGCAAGAACTGTACTATAAATAGATAATGGTTATAGGCGACTAAATGCTCAAAGCCAAACAGAAGGTACCCAGGATATATTTTCATTCTGGCCGAGAGGCAAGATATAGCGTGAATATAGTTAGTTGCGATAAACCATTAATGAACCTTTAAATATTTAACAACAATAAGCGAACTTTAGTATAGTGTTTAATCGCACGAAGAACTTGACGCAAGAAATGTATTATAAATTGATAATGGTTATAGGCGACTAAATGCTCAAAGCCAAACAGAAGGTACCCAGGATATATTTTCATTCTGGCGGAGAGGCAAGATATAGCGTGAATATAGTTAACTGCGATAAACCATTAATGAACCTTTAAATATTTAACAACAATAAGCGAACTTTAGTATAATGTTTATTCGCACGAAGAACTTGACGCAAGAGCTATACCATAAACAGTTAATGGTTATAGGCGACTAAATGCTCAAAGCCAAACAGGAGGTACCCAGGGTATATTTTCATTCTGGCGGAGAGGCAAGATATAGCGTGAATATAGTTAACTGCGATAAACCATTAATGAACCTTTAAATATTTAACAACAATAAGCGAACTTTAGTATAATGTTTATTCGCACGAAGAACTTGACGCAAGAACTGTATTATAAATAGATAATGGTTATAGGCGACTAAATGCTCAAAGCCAAACAGAAGGTACCCAGGATATATTTTCATTCTGGCGGAGAGGCAAGATATAGCGTGAATATAGTTATCTGCGATAAACCATTAATGAACCTTTAAATATTTAACAACAATAAGCGAACTTTAGTATAATGTTTATTCGCACGAAGAACTTGACGCAAGAACTGTATTATAAATAGATAATGGTTATAGGCGACTAAATGCTCAAAGCCAAACAGGAGGTACCCAGGGTATATTTTCATTCTGGCGGAGAGGCAAGATATAGCGTGAATATAGTTATCTGCGATAAACCATTAATGAACCTTTAAATATTTAACAACAATAAGCGAACTTTAGTATAATGTTTATTCGCACGAAGAACTTAACGCAAGAGCTATACCATAAACAGTTAATGTTTATAGGCGACCAAATGATCAAACCAAACAGGAGGTACCCAGGATATATTTTCATTCTGGCGGAGAGGCAAGATATAGCGTGAATATAGTTAACTGCTATAAACCATTAATGAACCTTTAAATATTTCACAACAATAAGCGAACTTTAGTATAATGTTTATTCGCACGAAGAACTTGACGCAAGAACTGTATTATAAATAGATAATGGTTATAGGCGACTAAATGCTCAAAGCCAAACAGAAGGTACCCAGGATATATTTTCATTCTGGCGGAGAGGCAAGATATAGCGTGAATATAGTTAACTGCTATAAACCATTAATGAACCTTTAAATATTTAACAACAATAAGCGAACTTTAGTATAATGTTTATTCGCACGAAGAACTTGACGCAAGAACTGTACTATAAATAGATAATGGTTATAGGCGACTAAATGCTCAAAGCCAAACAGAAGGTACCCAGGATATATTTTCATTCTGGCGGAGAGGCAAGATATAGCGTGAATATAGTTAACTGCTATAAACCATTAATGAACCTTTAAATATTTAACAACAATAAGCGAACTTTAGTATAATGTTTATTCGCACGAAGAACTTGACGCAAAACTGTATTATAAATAGATAATGGTTATAGGCGACTAAATGCTCAAAGCCAAACAGAAGGTACCCAGGATATATGTTCATTCTGGCGGAGAGGCAAGATATAGCGTGAATATAGTTATCTGCGATAATCCATTAATGAACCTTTAAATATTTAACAACAATAAGCGAACTTTAGTATAATGTTTATTTGCACGAAGAACTTGAGGCAAGAACTGTATTATAAATAGATAATGGTTATAGGCGACTAAATGCTCAAAGCCAAACAGAAGGTACCCAGGATATATTTTCATTCTGGCGGAGAGGCAAGATATAGCGTGAATATAGTTAACTGCTATAAACCATTAATGAACCTTTAAATATTTAACAACAATAAGCGAACTTTAGTATAATGTTTATTCGCACGAAGAACTTGACGCAAGAACTGTATTATAAATAGATAATGGTTATAGGCAACTAAATGCTCAAAGCCAAACAGAAGGTACCCAGGATATATTTTCATTCTGGCGGAGAGGCAAGATATAGCGTGAATATAGTTAACTGCTATAAACCATTAATGAACCTTTAAATATTTAACAACAATAAGCGAACTTTAGTATAATGATTATTCGCACGAAGAACTTGACGCAAGAAATGTACTATAAATAGATAATGGTTATAGGCGACTAAATGCTCAAAGCCAAACAGGAGGTACCCAGGATATATTTTCATTCTGGCGGAGAGGCAAGATATAGCGTGAATATAGTTAACTGCTATAAACCATTAATGAACCTTTAAATATTTAACAACAATAAGCGAACTTTAGTATAATGTTTATTCGCACGAAGAACTTGACGCCAGAACTGTATTATAAATAGATAATGGTTATAGGCGACTAAATGCCCAAAGCCAAACAGAAGGTACCCAGGATATATTTTCATTCTGGCGGAGAGGCAAGATATAGCGTGAATATAGTTAACTGCTATAAACCATTAATGAACCTTTAAATATTTAACAACAATAAGCGAACTTTAGTATAATGTTTATTCGCACGAAGAACTTGACGCAAGAACTGTATTATAAATAGATAATGGTTATAGGCAACTAAATGCTCAAAGCCAAACAGAAGGTACCCAGGATATATTTTCATTCTGGCGGAGAGGCAAGATATAGCGTGAATATAGTTAACTGCTATAAACCATTAATGAACCTTTAAATATTTAACAACAATAAGCGAACTTTAGTATAATGTTTATTCGCACGATGAACTTGACGCAAGAAATGTATTATAAATAGATAATGGTTATAGGCGACTAAATGCTCAAAGCCAAACAGAAGGTACCCAGGATATATTTTCATTCTGGCGGAGAGGCAAGATATAGCATGAATATAGTTATCTGCGATAATCCATTAATGAACCTTTAAATATTAAACAGCAATAAGCGAACTTTAGTATAATGTTTATTCGCACGAAGAACTTGACGCAAGAAATGTATTATAAATAGATAATGGTTATAGGCGACTAAATGCTCAAAGCCAAACAGAAGGTACCCAGGATATATTTTCATTCTGGCCGAGAGGCAAGATATAGCGTGAATATAGTTAACTGCTATAAACCATTAATGAACCTTTGAATATTTAACAACAATAAGCGAACTTTAGTATAATGTTTATTCGCACGATGAACTTGACGCAAGAAATGTATTATAAATAGATAATGGTTATAGGCGACTAAATGCTCAAAGCCAAACAGAAGGTACCCAGGATATATTTTCATTCTGGCGGAGAGGCAAGATATAGCATGAATATAGTTATCTGCGATAATCCATTAATGAACCTTTAAATATTAAACAGCAATAAGCGAACTTTAGTATAATGTTTATTCGCACGAAGAACTTGACGCAAGAAATGTATTATAAATAGATAATGGTTATAGGCGACTAAATGCTCAAAGCCAAACAGAAGGTACCCAGGATATATTTTCATTCTGGCGGAGAGGCAAGATATAGCATGAATATAGTTAATTGCTATAAACCATTAATAAACCTTTAAATATTTAACAACAATAGGCGAACTTTAGTATAATGTTTATTCGCACGAAGAACTTGACGCAAGAACTGTACTATAAATAGATAATGGTTATCGGCGACTAAATGCTCAAAGCCAAACAGAAGGTACCCAGGATATATTTTCATTCTGGCGGAGAGGCAAGATATAGCGTGAATATAGTTAACTGCTATAAACCATTAATGAACCTTTAAATATTTAACAACAATAAGCGAACTTTAGTATAATGTTTATTCGCACGAAGAACTTGACGCAAGAAATGTATTATAAATAGATAATGGTTATAGGCGACTAAATGCTCAAAGCCAAACAGAAGGTACCCAGGATATATATTCATTCTGGCGGAGAGGCAAGATATAGCGTGAATATAGTTAACTGCTATAAACCATTAATGAACCTTTAAATATTTAACAACAATAAGCGAACTTTAGTATAATGTTTATTCGCACGAAGAACTTGACGCAAGAAATGTATTATAAATAGATAATGGTTATAGGCGACTAAATGCTCAAAGCCAAACAGAAGGTACCCAGGATATATTTTCATTCTGGCGGAGAGGCAAGATATAGCGTGAATATAGATAACTGCTATAAACCATTAATGAACCTTTAAATATTTAACAACAATAAGTGAACTTTTGTAAAATGTTTATTCGCACGAAGAACCTGACGCAAGAAACGTATTATAAATAGATAATGGTTATAGGCGACTAAATGCTCAAAGCCAAACAGAAGGTACCCAGGATATATTTTCATTCTGGCCGAGAGGCAAGATATAGCGTGAATATAGTTAACTGCGATAAACCATTAATGGACCTTTAAATATTTAACAACAATAAGCGAACTTTAGTATAATGTTTATTCGCACGAAGAACTTGATGCAAGAAATGTATTAAAAATAGATAATGGTTATAGGCGACTAAATGCTCAAAGCCAAACAGAAGGTACCCAGGATATATTTTCATTCTGGCGGAGAGGCAAGATATAGCGTGAATATAGTTATCTGCGATAAACCATTAATGAACCTTTAAATATTTAACAACAATAAGCGAACTTTAGTATAATGTTTATTCGCACGAAGAACTTAACGCAAGAACTGTATTATAAATAGATAATGGTTATAGGCGACTAAATGCTCAAAGCCAAACAGAAGGTACCCAGGATATATTTTCATTCTGGCCGAGAGGCAAGATATAGCGTGAATATAGTTAACTGCGATAAACCATTAATGAACCTTTAAATATTTAACAACAATAAGCGAACTTTAGTATAATGTTATTCGCACGAAGAACTTGACGCAAGAACTGTATTATAAATAGATAATGGTTATAGGTGACTAAATGCTCAAAGCCAAACAGAAGGTACCCAGGATATATTTTCATTCTGGCGGAGAGGCAAGATATAGCGTGAATATAGTTATCTGCGATAAACCATTAATGAACCTTTAAATATTTAACAACAATAAGCGAACTTTAGTATAATGTTTATTCGCACGAAGAACTTGACGCAAGAACTGTATTATAAATAGATAATGGTTATAGGCGACTAAATGCTCAAAGCCAAACAGAAGGTACCCAGGATATATTTTCATTCTGGCGGAGAGGCAAGATATAGCGTGAATATAGTTATCTGCGATAAACCATTAATGAACCTTTAAATATTTAACAACAATAAGCGAACTTTAGTATAATGTTTATTCGCACGAAGA
This sequence comes from Prosapia bicincta, assembly GCA_036971475.1. Taxonomy (NCBI): domain Eukaryota; kingdom Metazoa; phylum Arthropoda; class Insecta; order Hemiptera; family Cercopidae; genus Prosapia; species Prosapia bicincta. The sequence goes on from JBAIZL010000005.1 coordinate 221,062,431, forward strand.
ACTTGACGCAAGAACTGTATTATAAATAGATAATGGTTATAGGCGACTAAATGCTCAAAGCCAAACAGAAGGTACCCAGGATATATTTTCATTCTGGCGGAGAGGCAAGATATAGCGTGAATATAGTTAGCTGCGATAAACCATTAATGGACCTTCAAATATTTAACAACAATAAGTGAACTTTAGTAAAATGTTTATTTGCACGAAGAACTTGAGGCAAGAACTGTACTATAAATAGATAATGGTTATAGGCGACTAAATGCTCAAAGCCAAACAGAAGGTACCCAGGATATATGTTCATTCTGGCGGAGAGGCAAGATATAGCGTGAATATAGTTAACTGCGATAAACCATTAATGAACCTTTAAATATTTAACAACAATAAGCGAACTTTAGTATAATGTTTATTCGCACGAAGAACTTGACGCAAGAAATGTATTATAAATAGATAATGGTTATAGGCGACTAAATGCTCAAAGCCAAACAGAAGGTACCCAGGATATATTTTTATTCTGGCGGAGAGGCAAGATATAGCGTGAATATAGTAAACTGCTATAAACCATTAATGAACCTTTAAATATTTAACAACAATAAGCGAACTTTAGTATAAAGTTTATTCGCACGAAGAACTTGACGCAAGAAATGTATTATAAATAGATAATGGTTATAGGCGACTAAATGCTCAAAGCCAAACAGAAGGTACCCAGGATATATTTTCATTCTGGCGGAGAGGCAAGATATAGCGTGAATATAGTTATCTGCGATAAACCATTAATGAACCTTTAAATATTTAACAACAATAAGCGAACTTTAGTATAATGTTTATTCGCACGAAGAACTTGACGCAAGAAATGTATTATAAATAGATAATGGTTATAGGCGACTTAATGCTCAAAGCCAAACAGAAGGTACCCAGGATATATTTTCATTCTGGCGGAGAGGCAAGATATAGCGTGAATATAGTTATCTGCGATAAACCATTAATGAACCTTTAAATATTTAACAACAATAAGCGAACTTTAGTATAATGTTTATTCGCACGAAGAACTTGACGCAAGAACTGTACTATAAATAGATAATGGTTATAGGCGACTAAATGCTCAAAGCCAAACAGAAGTTACCCAGGATATATTTTCATTCTGGCGGAGAGGCAAGATATAGCGTGAATATAGTTAACTGCTATAAACCATTAATGAACCTTTAAATATTTAACAACAATAAGCGAACTTTAGTATAATGTTTATTCGCACGAAGAACTTGACGCAAGAAATGTATTATAAATAGATAATGGTTATAGGCGACTAAATGCTCAAAGCCAAACAGAAGGTACCCAGGATATATTTTCATTCTGGCGGAGAGGCAAGATATAGCGTGAATATAGTTAACTGCTATAAACCATTAATGAACCTTTAAATATTTAACAACAATAAGCGAACTTTAGTATAATGTTTATTCGCACGAAGAACTTGACGCAAGAACTGTACTATAAATAGATAATGGTTATAGGCGACTAAATGCTCAAAGCCAAACAGAAGGTACCCAGGATATATTTTCATTCTGGCGGAGAGGCAAGATATAGCGTGAATATAGTTAACTGCTATAAACCATTAATGAACCTTTAAATATTTAACAACAATAAGCGAACTTTAGTATAATGTTTATTCGCACGAAGAACTTGACGCAAGAACTGTATTATAAATAGATAATGGTTATAGGCGACTAAATGCTCAAAGCCAAACAGAAGGTACCCAGGATATATTTTCATTCTGGCGGAGAGGAAAGATATAGCGTGAATATAGTTAGCTGCGATAAACCATTAATGGACCTTCAAATATTTAACAACAATAAGTGAACTTTAGTAAAATGTTTATTTGCACGAAGAACTTGAGGCAAGAACTGTACTATAAATAGATAATGGTTATAGGCGACTAAATGCTCAAAGCCAAACAGAAGGTACCCAGGATATATGTTCATTCTAACGGAGAGGCAAGATATAGCGTGAATATAGTTAACTGCTATAAACCATTAATGAACCTTTAAATATTTAACAACAATAAGCGAACTTTAGTATAATGTTAATTCGCACGAAGAACTTGACGCAAGAAATGTATTATAAATAGATAATGGTTATAGGCGACTAAATGCTCAAAGCCAAACAGAAGGTACCCAGGATATATTTTCATTCTGGCGGAGAGGCAAGATATAGCGTGAATATAGTTATCTGCGATAAACCATTAATGAACCTTTAAATATTTAACAACAATAAGCGAACTTTAGTATAATGTTTATTCGCACGAAGAACTTGACGCAAGAACTGTATTATAAATAGATAATGGTTATAGGCGACTAAATGCTCAAAGCCAAACAGAAGGTACCCAGGATATATTTTCATTCTGGCGGAGAGGCAAGATATAGCGTGAATATAGTTAGCTGCGATAAACCATTAATGGACCTTCAAATATTTAACAACAATAAGTGAACTTTAGTAAAATGTTTATTTGCACGAAGAACTTGAGGCAAGAACTGTACTATAAATAGATAATGGTTATAGGCGACTAAATGCTCAAAGCCAAACAGAAGGTACCCAGGATATATGTTCATTCTGGCGGAGAGGCAAGATATAGCGTGAATATAGTTAACTGCTATAAACCATTAATGAACCTTTAAATATTTAACAACAATAAGCGAACTTTAGTATAATGTTTATTCGCACGAAGAACTTGACGCAAGAAATGTATTATAAATAGATAATGGTTATAGGCGACTAAATGCTCAAAGCCAAACAGAAGGTACCCAGGATATATTTTCATTCTGGCGGAGAGGCAAGATATAGCGTGAATATAGTTAACTGCTATAAACCATTAATGAACCTTTAAATATTTAACAACAATAAGCGAACTTTAGTATAATGTTTATTCGCACGAAGAACTTGACGCAAGAACTGTACTATAAATAGATAATGGTTATAGGCGACTAAATGCTCAAAGCCAAACAGAAGGTACCCAGGATATATTTTCATTCTGGCGGAGAGGCAAGATATAGCGTGAATATAGTTAACTGCTATAAACCATTAATGAACCTTTAAATATTTAACAACAATAAACGAACTTTAGTATAATGTTTATTCGCACGAAGAACTTGACGCAAGAACTGTACTATAAATAGATAATGGTTATAGGCGACTAAATGCTCAAAGCCAAACAGAAGGTACCCAGGATATATTTTCATTCTGGCGGAGAGGCAAGATATAGCGTGAATATAGTTAACTGCTATAAACCATTAATGAACCTTTAAATATTTAACAACAATAAGCGAACTTTAGTATAATGTTTATTCGCACGAAGAACTTGACGCAAGAACTGTATTATAAATAGATAATGGTTATAGGCAACTAAATGCTCAAAGCCAAACAGAAGGTACCCAGGATATATTTTCATTCTGGCGGAGAGGCAAGATATAGCGTGAATATAGTTAACTGCTATAAACCATTAATGAACCTTTAAATATTTAACAACAATAAGCGAACTTTAGTATAATGTTAATTCGCACGAAGAACTTGACGCAAGAAATGTATTATAAATAGATAATGGTTATAGGCGACTAAATGCTCAAAGCCAAACAGAAGGTACCCAGGATATATTTTCATTCTGGCGGAGAGGCAAGATATAGCGTGAATATAGTTATCTGCGATAAACCATTAATGAACCTTTAAATATTTAACAACAATAAGCGAACTTTAGTATAATGTTTATTCGCACGAAGAACTTGACGCAAGAACTGTATTATAAATAGATAATGGTTATAGGCGACTAAATGCTCAAAGCCAAACAGAAGGTACCCAGGATATATTTTCATTCTGGCGGAGAGGCAAGATATAGCGTGAATATAGTTAGCTGCGATAAACCATTAATGGACCTTCAAATATTTAACAACAATAAGTGAACTTTAGTAAAATGTTTATTTGCACGAAGAACTTGAGGCAAGAACTGTACTATAAATAGATAATGGTTATAGGCGACTAAATGCTCAAAGCCAAACAGAAGGTACCCAGGATATATGTTCATTCTGGCGGAGAGGCAAGATATAGCGTGAATATAGTTAACTGCTATAAACCATTAATGAACCTTTAAATATTTAACAACAATAAGCGAACTTTAGTATAATGTTTATTCGCACGAAGAACTTGACGCAAGAAATGTATTATAAATAGATAATGGTTATAGGCGACTAAATGCTCAAAGCCAAACAGAAGGTACCCAGGGTATATTTTCATTCTGGCGGAGAGGCAAGATATAGCGTGAATATAGTTAACTGCTATAAACCATTAATGAACCTTTAAATATTTAACAACAATAAGCGAACTTTAGTATAATGTTTATTCGCACGAAGAACTTGACGCAAGAACTGTACTATAAATAGATAATGGTTATAGGCGACTAAATGCTCAAAGCCAAACAGAAGGTACCCAGGATATATTTTCATTCTGGCGGAGAGGCAAGATATAGCGTGAATATAGTTAACTGCTATAAACCATTAATGAACCTTTAAATATTTAACAACAATAAGCGAACTTTAGTATAATGTTTATTCGCACGAAGAACTTGACGCAAGAACTGTACTATAAATAGATAATGGTTATAGGCGACTAAATGCTCAAAGCCAAACAGAAGGTACCCAGGATATATTTTCATTCTGGCGGAGAGGCAAGATATAGCGTGAATATAGTTAACTGCTATAAACCATTAATGAACCTTTAAATATTTAACAACAATAAGCGAACTTTAGTATAATGTTTATTCGCACGAAGAACTTGACGCAAGAACTGTACTATAAATAGATAATGGTTATAGGCGACTAAATGCTCAAAGCCAAACAGAAGGTACCCAGGATATATTTTCATTCTAACGGAGAGGCAAGATATAGCGTGAATATAGTTAACTGCTATAAACCATTAATGAACCTTTAAATATTTAACAACAATAAGCGAACTTTAGTATAATGTTTATTCGCACGAAGAACTTGACGCAAGAACTGTACTATAAATAGATAATGGTTATAGGCGACTAAATGCTCAAAGCCAAACAGAAGGTACCCAGGATATATTTTCATTCTGGCGGAGAGGCAAGATATAGCGTGAATATAGTTAACTGCGATAAACCATAAATGAACCTTCAAATATTTAACAACAATAAGTGAACTTTAGTAAAATGTTTATATGCACGAAGAACTTAACGCAAGAATTATACTGTAAACAGTAAATGGTTATAGGCGACTAAATGCTCAAAGCGATACAGGAGGTCCCCAGGCTATATTTGGGTTCTCGGTCCAGGCCAGTATTTTGGAGTAATTGTTGTTTAGATTTTAATAAAAGCGAAGTAAAATATTTTTCAAAGCAAAAACAGAATTATAGCTTTTATTCCCACTATCACTCAATACACCATACTTTTACATTATTCTACAAAAAATCATTCAAGTTTCTAGTTTCTATTTGACATTAAGGGACTATAGACCCTTGACCTACCGATTTTTAGGCTGTTTAAATTATTGTGCGAATTTTTGTAGAATGTTAAGTTTTTCTAATGAAAATTAAAGGTGAGTACTATATTATAAGCAGTTAATAATGCTGAACAAAGCGTAATTCTTAATTGCATAATTAATCCGAAGCAAATGAAACCGTTTTATCGTCTGTCCTACAATCCAATGATCAAATATTTGTACGGATCGTACGAAGCTAGGTTTATGTAGTTAAAGGTCAGGCGACTGAAGGCATTTGGCCACTGAGATAATTAAAACAATTCATTTCTATTTTTACAACATAAACATAAAAGTCAAGTTGCTAAAATTTACTGAAGGGAGGCAGTTTAGATATAAGTGTCAATAAGCCTGTCCTCTGTAGCTTATACACTCTACTCTGTAACTTATACAGACGGTTATTCTAATTAAACAAATTTGCTTTTACTATTAATTTTGTTAGGCTCCAGTTAAGTTTTATATGGCAATGTCTTTTGAACTCCTATAAATCTTCATAACGGCTGTTTTGAAATAAATGTGACTCCCCGTCCAAGTTTAGGTTTTCAAAAATATTGCTTCCTTTGACATTGAAAGCTAATGCCTCCTCTTTTATCTTAAAAGTATTATTTGTTTGTATTTGATGTAACGTGCACGACAAGAGATCGACCACTTTTTACTCTATTCATTCCTTATTTAAAAGAATTGGTATTGTTTTAATTATTTACGTAATTAAAGTTAAGGTCATATTAAGTGCTAGTTTATTATATAAAAAAAACAAAAGTTCATTTACTTGTTTATTTATTCCTTACTAATAATATGTCTTCTATACAATTAGTTCACTCTCTTCTTATACGTATATACCTTGTTCAAATTTTCAATCGTTAATAAAATAGTTTTTATTCATTCACACAAGTTCAAATACATTTTTTTAAGCTAGTAGTGGATCACACTCGACGTTAAAACCGTTTTTTTCCCCAAAAATTAATTCCTTTATTAAATTTGAAGAGTTATTTTAGTTTTATATGGGAGATTAACTTTTCACAGAAGAGGCAAGGTATGGTTAATTCGTTCAATTGCCTTAAAATAAGTGAAAGCAAAGGATTTCATAAACAGCTGATTTTATATTATAGGTTATGTGACAGAACAGCTGTTTTAAAGCATAGGTTATGTTACTTTATTTGAATTAATTGTAATTATTTATTAAATAGTAATTAAAGTAAATTTTTTATTGTTGACGTAAGTAGAAATTGACATCAATTTTTTTGTTTATATCACTTGTCATAAATTAGTAATTAGCAAATGACTGGCTATTTTTTTCTGGTCAAATATAGCCTAATTTCATGTGAAAATAAGACATTATGAATTTAATTAGATCTCCATATATATATATATATATATATATATATATATATATATATATATATATATATATATATATATATATATACACACATATTATATTGTAGTCTCGGCTGTATTTTAAATTTGCCATAGGGCTGCTATTCAGAGTACGATTGTTCGTGACCATATTACCGATTTTCAGCAAGCAGTTCTAGCACAACAGTACAGATGGCGCTTGTATCTACTTCAAAAGAACTTCCTCTCAATACATGCAATGACCACTACTCCCTATATTGTACTACTTTCATTGAACCTTCGAGAAATACTTCACTACCACTTAAAATGCCATTGTTTACATTATCATGAAGTAGGATGCGGAGAACTGGATAAGAAGGGAAGAAAACAAAATTAAAATAAAAGCGACAAAAATGGAATGCCCATACTGAAAACACGTGATGCATCCCGTCGCAACTGAATAAAGTGAAGAACGAAAAAATACTTAAGTGAATATAAGTGGGAAATACTTTAAAATATAATGAACAGGGAAAATAAATTTAGAAGATTATGCGGAATAGATAGACAAACAAAACTAGAGGAATTAAGCCCTGTGAAAAAAGAAGAAGAGATTGTTCTAGGTCATTGAGAGAGAATGTAAGGGGAAGGCGTGGAATAACTGAAGGATAAAGTGGAATAAAAGAGACGCTAATGGAAGGAAGACACAGCAATGCACAGAACAATTACGAATATTGAAAGAGTTTTTCTGTAAGGGGTATTAAAGTTATATGCACGGGGTTGAAAAGACAGCAAACATTGGTAATACATATTCCCAACGGGTAATTCCGAAAAGCGCTTAGGTACTTGAATACAAGTGCGTGCAACGGGGTAAAACGTAGTTGTACAGAGAAATCCAAAAAGAATGCCTTGATTTAAAAAAATCGCAACTCAAAAACTAATATAGATAATTTAATGATTAAAAATGGAAAGTTTACAGGAAGGACGAGGGTTTCATACCGTATATGGAATGCCTGACTTTAAGATGTGCAGAGTAGATGGGCCTCTTATTTTGCTGAAAGAACAATTACAGGTATAATTTATCTGGACATGCTAGAGTTGTTTGTGTTTCCTCAGATTTACTATTTTGAACAACAAACTATAAAGCGTCTCCTTTGTATGTAAGATGGAGCTCCACCTGCAAATCTTCTAGCTGCACGTGATGCCGTGAATACCAGGTTTCCTAATGGTTGGATTGGAGATGCACCTATTTCTTGGCCACCCAGAAGTTCGGACCTTACCTCTTTGGATTTATTTCTATGGGGGCACATAAAGAACATAGTCTACGGCTTTCCTAATGGTTTTATTGGCAGAGATGCACCTATTCCTTGGCCACCCAGAAGTTCGGACCTTATCCCTTTGGATATATTTCTATGGGGGTACATAAAGAACATAGTCTACGACTTTCCTAATGGTTTTATTGGCAGAGATGCACCTATTTCTTGGCCGCCCAGAAGCTTGGACCTTACTCCATTGGATTTATTTCTATGGGGGTACAAAAAGAACATAGTCTACGGCTTTCCTAATGGTTTTACTGGCAGAGATGCACCTATTCCTTGGCCGCCCAGAAGCTTGGACCTTACCCCTTTGGATTTATTTCTATGGGGGTACATAAAGAACATAGTCTACGACTTTCCTAATGGTTTTATTGGGAGAGATGCACCTATTCCTTGGCCGCCCAGAAGTTCGGACCTTACCTCTTTGGATTTATTTCTATGGGGGTATATAAAGAACATAGTCTACGACTTTCCTAATGGTTTTATTGGCAGAGATGCACCTATTCCTTGGCCGCCCAGAAGCTCGGACCTTACCCCTTTGGATTTATTTCTATGGGGGTACATAAAGAACATAGTCTACGACTTTCCTAATGGTTTTACTGGCAGAGATGCACCTATTCCTTGGCCGCCCAGAAGCTTGGACCTTACTCCATTGGATTTATTTCTATGGGGGTACATAAAGAACATAGTCTACGACTTTCCTAATGGTTTTATTGGGAGAGATGCACCTATTCCTTGGCCGCCCAGAAGCTTGGACCTTACTCCATTGGATTTATTTCTATGGGGGTACATAAAGAACATAGTCTACGACTTTCCTAATGGTTTTATTGGGAGAGATGCACCTATTCCTTGGCCGCCCAGAAGCTTGGACCTTACTCCATTGGATTTATTTCTATGGGGGTACATAAAGAACATAGTCTACGGCTTTCCTAATGGTTTTACTGGCAGAGATGCACCTATTCCTTGGCCACCCAGAAGCTCGGACCTTACCCCTTTGGATTTATTTCTATGGGGGTACATAAAGAACATAGTCTACGGCTTTCCTAATGGTTTTACTGGCAGAGATGCACCTATTCCTTGGCCACCCAGAAGCTCGGACCTTACCCCTTTGGATTTATTTCTATGGGGGTACATAAAGAACATAGTCTACGGCTTTCCTAATGGTTTTACTGGCAGAGATGCACCTATTCCTTGGCCGCCCAGAAGTTCGGACCTTACCCCTTTGGATTTATTTCTATGCGGGTACATAAAGAACATAGTCTACGGCTTTCCTAATGGTTTTATTGGCAGAGATGCACCTATTTCTTGGCCACCTTACCCCTTTGGATTTATTTCTATGGGGGTACATAAAGAACATAGTCTACGACTTTCCTAATGGTTTTATTGGGAGAGATGCACCTATTCCTTGGCCGCCCAGAAGTTCGGACCTTACCCCTTTGGATTTATTTCTATGGGGATACATAAAGAACATAGTCTACGGCTTTCCTAATGGTTTTATTGGGAGAGATGCACCTATTCCTTGGCCGCCCAGAAGCTTGGACCTTACTCCATTGGATTTATTTCTATGGGGGTACATAAAGAACATAGTCTACGACTTTCCTAATGGTTTTATTGGCAGAGATGCACCTATTCCTTGGCCGCTCAGAAGTTCGGACCTTACTCCTTTGGATTTATTTCTATGGGGGTACATAAAGAACATAGTCTACGACTTTCCTAAAGGTTTTATTGGCAGAGATGCACCTATTCCTTGGCCGCCTAGAAGTTCGGACCTTACCCCTTTGGATTTATTTCTATGGGGATACATAAAGAACATAGTCTACGGCTTTCCTAATGGTTTTATTGGGAGAGATGCACCTATTCCTTGGCCGCCCAGAAGTTCGGACCTTACTCCATTGGATTTATTTCTATGGGGGTACATAAAGAACATAGTCTACGACTTTCCTAATGGTTTTATTGGCAGAGATGCACCTATTCCTTGGCCGCTCAGAAGTTCGGACCTTACTCCTTTGGATTTATTTCTATGGGGATACATAAAGAACATAGTCTACGGCTTTCCTAATGGTTTTATTGGGAGAGATGCACCTATTCCTTGGCCGCCCAGAAGCTTGGACCTTACTCCATTGGATTTATTTCTATGGGGGTACATAAAGAACATAGTCTACGACTTTCCTAATGGTTTTATTGGCAGAGATGCACCTATTCCTTGGCCGCTCAGAAGCTTGGACCTTACTCCATTGGATTTATTTCTATGGGGGTACATAAAGAACATAGTCTACGACTTTCCTAATGGTTTTATTGGCAGAGATGCACCTATTCCTTGGCCGCCCAGAAGCTTGGACCTTACTCCATTGGATTTATTTCTATGGGGGTACATAAAGAACATAGTCTACGGCTTTCCTAATGGTTTTATTGGGAGAGATGCACCTATTCCTTGGCCGCCCAGAAGCTTGGACCTTACTCCATTGGATTTATTTCTATGGGGGTACATAAAGAACATAGTCTACGACTTTCCTAATGGTTTTATTGGCAGAGATGCACCTATTCCTTGGCCGCTCAGAAGTTCGGACCTTACTCCTTTGGATTTATTTCTATGGGGGTACATAAAGAACATAGTCTACGACTTTCCTAAAGGTTTTATTGGCAGAGATGCACCTATTTCTTGGCCACCTTACCCCTTTGGATTTATTTCTATGGGGGTACATAAAGAACATAGTCTACGACTTTCCTAATGGTTTTATTGGGAGAGATGCACCTATTCCTTGGCCGCCCAGAAGCTTGGACCTTACTCCATTGGATTTATTTCTATGGGGGTACATAAAGAACATAGTCTACGGCTTTCCTAATGGTTTTACTGGCAGAGATGCACCTATTCCTTGGCCGCCCAGAAGCTTGGACCTTACTCCATTGGATTTATTTCTATGGGGGTACATAAAGAACATAGTCTACGACTTTCCTAATGGTTTTACTGGCAGAGATGCACCTATTCCTTGGCCGCCCAGAAGCTTGGACCTTACTCCATTGGATTTATTTCTATGGGGGTACATAAAGAACATAGTCTACGACTTTTCTAATGGTTTTATTGGCAGAGATGCACCTATTCCTTGGCCGCTCAGAAGCTTGGACCTTACTCCTTTGGATTTATTTCTATGGGGGTACATAAAGAACATAGTCTACGACTTTCCTAATGGTTTTATTGGCAGAGATGCACCTATTCCTTGGCCACCCAGAAGTTCGGAACTTACTCCTTTGGATTTATTTCTATGGGGGTACATAAAGAACATAGTCTACGACTTTCCTAATGGTTTTACTGGCAGAGATGCACCTATTCCTTGGCCGCCCAGAAGTTCGGAACTTACTCCTTTGGATTTATTTCTATGGGGGTACATAAAGAACATAGTCTACGACTTTCCTAATGGTTTTACTGGCAGAGATGCACCTATTTCTTGGCCACCCAGAAGCTTGGACCTTACTCCATTGGATTTATTTCTATGGGGGTACATAAAGAACATAGTCTACGACTTTCCTAATGGTTTTATTGGCAGAGATGCAACTATTCCTTGGCCACCCAGAAGCTTGGACCTTACACCTTTGGATTTATTTCTATGGGGGTACATAAAGAACATAGTCTACGACTTTCCTAATGGTTTTATTGGCAGAGATGCACCTATTCCTTGGCCGCCCAGAAGCTTGGACCTTACTCCATTGGATTTATTTCTATGGGGGTACATAAAGAACATAATCTACGGCTTTCCTAATGGTTTTACTGGCAGAGATGCACCTATTCCTTGGCCGCCCAGAAGCTTGGACCTTACTCCATTGGATTTATTTCTATAGGGGTACATAAAGAACATAGTCTACGGCTTTCCTAATGGTTTTACTGGCAGAGATGCACCTATTCCTTGGCCACCCAGATGTTCGGACCTTACCCCTTTGGAATTATTTCTATGGGGGTACATAAAGAACATAGTCTACGGCTTTCCTAATGGTTTTATTGGCAGAGATGCACCTATTCCTTGGCCGCCCAGAAGCTTGGACCTTACTCCATTGGATTTATTTCTATGGGGGTACATAAAGAACATAGTCTACGGCTTTCCTAATGGTTTTACTGGCAGAGATGAACCTATTCCTTGGCCGCCCAGAAGTTCGGACCTTACCTCTTTGGATTTATTTCTATGGGGGTACATAAAGAACATAGTCTACGGCTTTCCTAATGGTTTTATTGGCAGAGATGCACCTATTCCTTGGCCGCCCAGAAGCTTGGACCTTACTCCATTGGATTTATTTCTATAGGGGTACATAAAGAACATAGTCTACGGCTTTCCTAATGGTTTTACTGGCAGAGATGAACCTATTCCTTGGCCGCCCAGAAGTTCGGACCTTACCTCTTTGGATTTATTTCTATGGGGGTACATAAAGAACATAGTCTACGGCTTTCCTAATGGTTTTATTGGCAGAGATGCACCTATTTCTTGGCCGCCCAGAAGCTTGGACCTTACCCCTTTGGATTTATTTCTATGGGGGTACATAAAGAACATAGTCTACGGCTTTCCTAATGGTTTTATTGGCAGAGATGCACCTATTTCTTGGCCACCCAGAAGCTTGGAACTTACCTCTTTGGATTTATTTCTATGGGGGTACATAAAGAACATAGTCTACGGCTTTCCTAATGGTTTTATTGGCAGAGATGCACCTATTTCTTGGCCGCCCAGAAGCTTGGACCTTACCCCTTTGGATTTATTTCTATGGGGGTACATAAAGAACATAGTCTACGGCTTTCCTAATGGTTTTATTGGCAGAGATGCACCTATTCCTTGGCCGCCCAGAAGCTTGGACCTTACTCCATTGGATTTATTTCTATGGGGGTACATAAAGAACATAGTCTACGGCTTTCCTAATGGTTTTATTGGCAGAGATGCACCTATTTCTTGGCCACCCAGAAGCTTGGAACTTACCTCTTTGGATTTATTTCTATGGGGGTACATAAAGAACATAGTCTACGGCTTTCCTAATGGTTTTATTGGCAGAGATGCACCTATTCCTTGGCCGCCCAGAAGCTTGATCCTTACCTCTTTGGATTTATTTCTATGGGGGTACATAAAGAACATAGTCTACGGCTTTCCTAATGGTTTTACTGGCAGAGATGCACCTATTCCTTGGCCGCCCAGAAGCTTGGACCTTACCTCTTTGGATTTATTTCTATGGGGGTACATAAAGAACATAGTCTACGGCTTTCGTAATGGTTTTACTGGCAGAGATGCACCTATTCCTTGGCCGCCCAGAAGCTTGGACCTTACCTCTTTGGATTTATTTCTATGGGGGTACATAAAGAACATAGTCTACGGCTTTCCTAATGGTTTTATTGGCAGAGATGCACCTATTCCTTGGCCGCCCAGAAGCTTGGACCTTACCTCTTTGGATTTATTTCTATGGGGGTACATAAAGAACATAGTCTACGGCTTTCCTAATGGTTTTATTGGCAGAGATGCACCTATTCCTTGGCCGCCCAGAAGCTTGGACCTTACCTCTTTGGATTTATTTCTATGGGGGTACATAAAGAACATAGTCTACGGATTTCCTAATGGTTTTACTGGCAGAGATGCACCTATTCCTTGGCCGCCCAGAAGCTTGGACCTTACTCCATTGGATTTATTTCTATGGGGGTACATAAAGAACATAGTCTACGACTTTCCTAAAGGTTTTATTGGCAGAGATGCACCTATTCCTTGGCCGCCTAGAAGCTTGGACCTTACTCCATTGGATTTATTTCTATGGAGGTACATAAAGAACATAGTCTACGACTTTCCTAATGGTTTTATTGGCAGAGATGCACCTATTTCTTGGCCGCCCAGAAGCTTGGACCTTACTCCATTGGATTTATTTCAATGGGGGTACATAAAGAACATAGTCTACGACTTTCCTAATGGTTTTACTGGCAGAGATGCACCTATTCCTTGGCCGCCCACAAGTTCGGACCTTACCCCTTTGGATTTATTTCTATGGGGATACATAAAGAACATAGTCTACGACTTTCCTAATGGTTTTACTGGCAGAGATGCACCTATTTCTTGGCCGCCCAGAAGCTTGGACCTTACTCCATTGGATTTATTTCTATGGGGGTACATAAAGAACATAGTCTACGGCTTTCCTAATGGTTTTACTGGCAGAGATGCACCTATTTCTTGGCCACCCAGAAGGTCGGACCTTACCCCTTTGGATTTATTTCTATGGGGGTACATAAAGAACATAGTCTACGACTTTCCTAATGGTTTTATTGGCAGAGATGCACCTATTTCTTGGCCAATCAGAAGCTTGGACCTTACTCCATTGGATTTATTTCTATGGGGGTACATAAAGAACATAGACTACGGCTTTCCTAATGGCTTCATTGGCAGAGATGCCCCTATTCCATGGCCACCCACAAGTTCGGACCTTACCCCTTTGGATTTATTTCTATGGGGATACATAAAGAACATAGTCTACGACTTTCCTAATGGTTTTACTGGCAGAGATGCACCTATTTCTTGGCCGCCCAGAAGCTTGGACCTTACTCCATTGGATTTATTTCTATGGGGGTACATAAAGAACATAGTCTACGACTTTCCTAATGGTTTTATTGGCAGAGATGCACCTATTTCTTGGCCGCCCAGAAGCTTGGACCTTACTCCATTGGATTTATTTCTATGGGGGTACATAAAGAACATAGTCTACGACTTTCCTAATGATTTTATTGGCAGAGAAGCACCTATTCCTTGGCCACCAAGAAGGTTGGACCTTACTCCATTGGATTTATTTCTATGGGGGTACATAAAGAACATAGTCTACGGCTTTCCTAATGGTTTTACTGGCAGAGATGCACCTATTTCTTGGCCACCCAGAAGGTCGGACCTTACCCCTTTGGATTTATTTCTATGGGGGTACATAAAGAACATAGTCTACGACTTTCCTAATGGTTTTATTGGCAGAGATGCACCTATTTCTTGGCCAATCAGAAGCTTGGACCTTACTCCATTGGATTTATTTCTATGGGGGTACATAAAGAACATAGTCTACGGCTTTCCTAATGGTTTTACTGGCAGAGATGCACCTATTCCTTGGCCACCCAGAAGCTCGGACCTTACCCCTTTGGATTTATTTCTATGGGGGTACATAAAGAACATAGTCTACGACTTTCCTAATGGTTTTATTGGCAGAGATGCACCTATTCCTTGGCCGCCCAGAAGCTTGGACCTTACTCCATTGGATTTATTTCTATGGGGGTACATAAAGAACATAGTCTACGGCTTTCCTAATGGTTTTATTGGCAGAGATGCACCTATTCCTTGGCCACCCAGAAGCTTGGACCTTACCCCTTTGGATTTATTTCTATGGGGGTACATAAAGAACATAGTCTACGACTTTCCTAATGGTTTTATTGGCAGAGATGCACCTATTCCTTGGCCGCCCAGAAGCTTGGACCTTACTCCATTGGATTTATTTCTATGGGGGTACATAAAGAACATAGTCTACGACTTTCCTAATGGTTTTACTGGCAGAGATGCACCTATTCCTTGGCCGCCCAGAAGTTCGGACCTTACCACTTTGGATTTTTTTCTATGGGGGTACATAAAGAACATAGTCTACGACTTTCCTAATGGTTTTACTGGCAGAGATTCACCTATTCTTTGGCCGCTCAGAAGTTCGGACCTTACACCTTTGGATTTATTTCTATGGGGGTACATAAAGAACATAGTCTACGGCTTTCCTAATGGTTTTACTGGCAGAGATGCACCTATTCCTTGGCCACCTAGAAGCTTGGACCTTACCCCTTTGGATTTATTTCTATGGGGGTACATAAAGAACATAGTCTACGACTTTCCTAATGGTTTTATTGGCAGAGATGCACCTATTCCTTGGCCGCCCAGAAGCTTGGACCTTACTCCATTGGATTTATTTCTATGGGGGTACATAAAGAACATAGTCTACGACTTTCCTAATGGTTTTATTGGCAGAGATGCACCTATTCCTTGGCCGCCCAAGAGTTCGGACCTTACCCCTTTGGATTTATTTCTATGGGGGTACATAAAGAACATAGTCTACGACTTTCCTAATGGTTTTATTGGCAGAGATGCACCTATTCCTTGGCCGCCCAGAAGCTTGGACCTTACTCCATTGGATTTATTTCTATGGGGGTACATAAAGAACATAGTCTACGACTTTCCTAATGGTTTTACTGGCAGAGATTCACCTATTCCTTGGCCGCTCAGAAGTTCGGACCTTACCCCTTTGGATTTATTTCTATGGGGGTACATAAAGAACATAGTCTACGGCTTTCCTCATGGTTTTACTGGCAGAGATGCACCTATTCCTTGGCCGCCCAGAAGTTCGGACCTTACCCCTTTGGATTTATTTCTATAGGGGTACATAAAGAACATAGTCTACGGCTTTCCTAATGGTTTTACTGGCAGAGATGCACCTATTCCTTGGCCGCCCAGAAGTTCGGACCTTACCCCTTTGGATTTATTTCTATGGGGGTACAAAAAAAACATAGTCTACGGCTTTCCTAATGGTTTTACTGGCAGAGATGCACCTATTCCTTGGCCGCCCAGAAGTTAGGACCTTACCCCTTTGGATTTATTTCTATGGGGGTACATAAAGAACATAGGCTACGGCTTTCCTAATGGTTTTACTGGCAGAGATGCACCTATTCCTTGGCCGCCCAGAAGTTAGGACCTTACCCCTTTGGATTTATTTCTATGGGGGTACATAAAGAACATAGTCTACGGCTTTCCTAATGGTTTTACTGGCAGAGATGCACCTATTTCTTGGCCACCCAGAAGCTCGGACCTTAACCCTTTGGATTTATTTCTATGGGGGTACATAAGGAACATAGTCTACAACTTTCCTAATGGTTTTACTGGCAGAGATGCACCTATTCCTTGGCCGCCCAGAAGTTAGGACCTTACCCCTTTGGATTTATTTCTATGGGGGTACATAAAGAACGTAGTCTACGGCTTTCCTAATGGTTTTACTGGCAGAGATGCACCTATTCCTTGGCCGCCCAGAAGCTTGGACCTTACTCCATTGGATTTATTTCTATAGGGGTACATAAAGAACATAGTCTACGACTTTCCTAATGGTTTTATTGGCAGAGATGCACCTATACCTTGGCCACCCAAGAGTTCGGACCTTATCCCTTTGGAATTATTTCTATGGGGGTACATAAAAAACATAGTCTACGGCTTTCCTAATGGTTTTATTGGGAGAGATGCACCTATTCCTTGGCCGCCCAGAAGCTTGGACCTTACTCCATTGGATTTATTTCTATGGGGGTACATAAAGATCATAGTCTACGGCTTTCCTAATGGTTTTATTGGCAGAGATACACCTATTCCTTGGCCACCCAGAAGGTTGGACCTTACTCCATTGGATTTATTTCTATGGGGGTACATAAAGAACTTAGTCTACGGCTTTCCTAATGGTTTTATTGGCAGACATGCACCTATTCCTTGGCCACCCAGAAGCTTGGACCTTACTCCATAGGATTTATTTCTATGGGGGTACATAAAGAACATAGTCTACGGCTTTCCAAATGGTTTTATTGGCAGAGATGCACCTATACCTTGGCCGCCCAAGAGTTCGGACTTTACCCCTTTGGATTTATTTCTATATGGGTACATAAAGAACATAGTCTACGGCTTTCCTAATGGTTTTATTGGCAGAGATGCACCTATTCCTTGGCCACCCAGAAGTTCGGACCTTACCCCTTTGGATTTATTTCTATGGGGGTACATAAAGAACATAGTCCACGGCTTTCCTAATAGTTTTACTGGCAGAGATGCACCTATTTCTTGGCCGCCCAGAAGTTCGGACCTTACTCCATTGGATTTATTTCTATGGGGGTACATAAAGAACATAGTCTACGGCTTTCCTAATGGTTTTACTGGCAGAGATGCACCTATTCCTTGGCCGCCCAGAAGCTTGGACCTTACTCCATTGGATTTATTTCTATGGGGGTACATAAAGATCATAGTCCACGGCTTTCCTAATAGTTTTACTGGCAGAGATGCACCTATTTCTTGGCCGCCCAGAAGTTCGGACCTTACCCCTTTAGATTTATTTCTATGGGGGTACATAAAGAACATAGTCTACGACTTTCCTAATGGTTTTATTGGCAGAGATGCACCTATTCCTTGGCCACCTAGAAGCTTGGACCTTACCCCTTTGGATTTATTTCTATGGGGGTACATAAAGAACATAGTCTACGGCTTTCCTAATGGTTTTACTGGCAGAGATGCACCTATTCCTTGGCCGCCCAGAAGTTCGGACCTTACCCCTTTGGATTTATTTCTATGGGGGTACATAAAGAACATAGACTACGGCTTTCCTAATGGTTTTACTGGCAGAGATGCACCTATTCCTTGGCCGCCCAGAAGTTAGGACCTTACCCCTTTGGATTTATTTCTATGGGGGTACATAAAGAACATAGTCTACGGCTTTCCTAATGGTTTTACTGGCAGAGATGCACCTATTCCTTGGCCGCTCAGAAGTTCGGACCTTACCACTTTGGATTTATTTCTATGGGGGTACATAAAGAACATAGTCTACGGCTTTCCTAATGGTTTTACTGGCAGAGATGCACCTATTCCTTGGCCGCCCAGAAGTTAGGACCTTAACCCTTTGGATTTATTTCTATGGGGGTACATAAAGAACATAGTCTACGGCTTTCCTAATGGTTTTACTGGCAGAGATGCACCTATTCCTTGGCCGCCCAGAAGTTCGGACCTTACCACTTTGGATTTATTTCTATGGGGGTACATAAAGAACATAGTCTACGGCTTTCCTAATGGTTTTACTGGCAGAGATGCACCTATTCCTTGGCCGCTCAGAAGTTAGGACCTTAACCCTTTGGATTTATTTCTATGGGGGTACATAAAGAACATAGTCTACGACTTTCCTAATGGTTTTACTGGCAGAGATGCACCTATTCCTTGGCCGCTCAGAAGTTCGGACCTTACCACTTTGGATTTATTTCTATGGGGGTACATAAAGAACATAGTCTACGGCTTTCCTAATGGTTTTACTGGCAGAGATGCACCTATTTCTTGGCCACCCAGAAGCTCGGACCTTACCCCTTTGGATTTATTTCTATGGGGGTACATAAAGAACATAGTCTACGACTTTCCTAATGGTTTTACTGGCAGAGATGCACCTATTCCTTGGCCGCCCAGAAGTTAGGACCTTACCCCTTTGGATTTATTTATATGCGGGTACATAAAGAACGTAGTCTACGGCTTTCCTAATGGTTTTACTGGCAGAGATGCACCTATTCCTTGGCCGCCCAGAAGCTTGGACCTTACTCCATTGGATTTATTTCTATGGGGGTACATAAAGAACATAGTCTACGACTTTCCTAATGGTTTTACTGGCAGAGATGCACCTATTCCTTGGCCGCCCAGAAGTTAGGACCTTAACCCTTTGGATTTATTTCTATGGGGGTACATAAAGAACATAGTCTACTGCTTTCCTAATGGTTTTACTGGCAGAGATGCACCTATTCCTTGGCCGCTCAGAAGTTCGGACCTTACCACTTTGGATTTATTTCTATGTGGGTACATAAAGAACATAGTCTACGGCTTTCCTAATGGTTTTACTGGCAGAGATGCACCTATTTCTTGGCCACCCAGAAGCTCGGACCTTACCCCTTTGGATTTATTTCTATGGGGGTACATAAAGAACATAGTCTACGACTTTCCTAATGGTTTTACTGGCAGAGATGCACCTATTCCTTGGCCGCCCAGAAGTTAGGACCTTACCCCTTTGGATTTATTTATATGCGGGTACATAAAGAACGTAGTCTACGGCTTTCCTAATGGTTTTACTGGCAGAGATGCACCTATTCCTTGGCCGCCCAGAAGCTTGGACCTTACTCCATTGGATTTATTTCTATGGGGGTACATAAAGAACATAGTCTACGACTTTCCTAATGGTTTTATTGGCAGAGATGCACCTATACCTTGGCCACCCAGAAGCTTGAACCTTACCTCTTTGGATTTATTTCTATGGGGGTACATAAAGAACATAGTCTACGACTTTCCTAATGGTTTTACTGGCAGAGATGCACCTATTCCTTGGCCGCCCAGAAGCTTGGACCTTACTCCATTGGATTTATTTCTATGGGGGTACATAAAGAACATAGTCTACGACTTTCCTAATGGTTTTATTGGCAGAGATGCACCTATTCCTTGGCCGCCCAGAAGCTTGGACCTTACTCCATTGGATTTATTTCTATGGGGGTACATAAAGAACATAGTCTACGACTTTCCTAATGGTTTTATTGGCAGAGATGCACCTATTCCTTGGCCACCCAAGAGTTTGGACCTTATCCCTTTGGAATTATTTCTATGGGGGTACATAAAGAACATAGTCTACGGCTTTCCTAATGGTTTTATTGGGAGAGATGCACTTATTCCTTGGCCGCCCAGAAGCTTGGACCTTACTCCATTGGATTTATTTCTATGGGGGTACATAAAGAACATAGTCTACGGCTTTTATAATGGTTTTATTGGCAGAGATGCACCTATTCCTTGGCCGCCCAGAAGCTTGGACCTTACCCCTTTGGATTTATTTCTATGGGGGTACATAAAGAACATAGTCTACGGCTTTCCTAATGGTTTTATTGGCAGAGATGCACCTATTCCTTGGCCACCCAGAAGCTTGGACCTTACTCCATTGGATTTATTTCTATGGGGGTACATAAAGAACATAGTCTACGGCTTTCCTAATGATTTTATTGGCAGAGATGCACCTATTCCTTGGCCACCCAGAAGCTTGGACCTTACTCCATTGGATTTATTTCTATGGGGGTACAAAAAGAACATAGTCTACGGCTTTCCTAATGGTTTTATTGGCAGAGATGCACCTATACCTTGGCCGCCCAAGAGTTCGGGCCTTACTCCATTGGATTTATTTCTATGGGGGTACATAAAGAACATAGTCTACGGCTTTCCTAATGGTTTTATTGGGAGAGATGCACCTATTCCTTGGCCGCCCAGAAGTTCGGACTTTACCCCTTTGGATTTATTTCTATGGGGGTACATAAAGAACATAGTCTACGGCTTTCCTAATGGTTTTATTGGCAGAGATGCACCTATTCCTTGGCCACCCAGAAGCTTGGACCTTACCCCTTTGGATTTATTTCTATGGGGGTACATAAAGAACATAGTCTACGGCTTTCCTAATGGTTTTATTGGCAGAGATGCACCTATTCCTTGGCCACCCAGAAGTTCGGACCTTACCCCTTTGGATTTATTTCCATGGGGGTACATAAAGAACATAGTCTACGACTTTCCTAATGGTTTTACTGGCAGAGATGCACCTATTCCTTGGCCGCCCAGAAGTTCGGACCTTACCCCTTTGGATTTATTTCTATGGGGGTACATAAAGAACATAGTCCACGGCTTTCCTAATGGTTTTACTGGCAGAGATGCACCTATTTCTTGCCCGCCCAGAAGTTCGGACCTTACCCCTTTGGATTTATTTCTATGGGGGTACATAAAGAACATAGTCTACGGCTTTCCTAATGATTTTACTGGCAGAGATGCACCTATTCCTTGGCCACCCAGAAGTTCGGACCTTACCCCTTTGGATTTATTTCTATGGGGGTACATAAAGAACATAGTCTACGACTTTCCTAATGGTTTTATTGGCAGAGATGCACCTATTCCTTGGCCACCCAGAAGCTTGGACCTTACCCCTTTGGATTTATTTCTATGGGGGTACATAAAGAACATAGTCTACGGCTTTCCTAATGGTTTTATTTGCAGAGATGCACCTATTCCTTGGCCACCCAGAAGCTCGGACCTTACCCCTTTGGATTTATTTCTATAGGGGTACATAAAGAACATAGTCTACGACTTTCCTAATGGTTTTATTGGCAGAGATGCACCTATTTTTTGGCCACCCAGAAGCTTGGACCTTATTCCATTGGATTTATTTCTATGGGGGTTCATAAAGAACATAGTCTACGACTTTCCTTATGGTTTTATTGGCAGAGATGCACCTATTCCTTGGCCGCCCAGAAGTTCGGAACTTACCCCTTTGGATTTATTTCTATGGGGGTACATAAAGAACATAGTCTACGGCTTTCCTAATGGTTTTATTGGCAGAGATGCACCTATTCCTTGGCCGCCCAGAAGTTCGGACCTTACCCCTTTGGATTTATTTCTATGGGGGTACATAAAGAACATAGTCTACGACTTTCCTAATGGTTTTATTGGCAGAGATGAACATATTCCTTGGCCGCTCAGAAGTTCGGACCTTACTCCTTTGGATTTAGTTTTATGGGGGTACATAAAGAACATAGTCTACGACTTTCCTAATGGTTTTATTGGCAGAGATGAACCTATTCCTTGACCGCTCAGAAGTTCGGACCTTACCCCTTTGGATTTAGTTTTATGGGGGTACATAAAGAACATAGTCTACGACTTTCCTAATGGTTTTATTGGCAGAGATGCACCTATTCCTTGGCCGCCCAGAAGTTCGGACCTTACCCCTTTGGATTTATTTCTGTGGGGGTACATAAAGAACATAGCCTACGACTTTCCTAATGTTTTTATTGGCAGAGATGCACCTATTCCTTGGCCGCCCAGAAGTTCGGACCTTACCCCTTTGGATTTATTTCTGTGGGGGTACATAAAGAACATAGTCTACGGCTTTCCTAATGGTTTTATTGGCAGAGATGCACCTATTCCTTGGCCGCCCAGAAGTTCGGACCTTACCCCTTTGGATTTATTTCTGTGGGGGTACATAAAGAACATAGTCTACGACTTTCCTCATGGTTTTACTGGCAGAGATGCACCTATTCCTTGACCGCTCAGAAGTTCGGACCTTACCCCTTTGGATTTAGTTTTATGGGGGTACATTAAGAACATAGTCTACGACTTTCCTAATGGTTTTATTGGCAGAGATGCACCTATTCCTTGGCCGCCCAGAAGTTCGGACCTTACCTCTTTGGATTTTTTTCTATGGGGTACATAAGGAACACAGTCTACGACTTTCCTAATGGTTTTATTAGCAGAGATGCACCTATTCCTTGGCCACCCAGAAGCTTGGACCTTACCCCTTTGGATTTATTTCTATGGGGATACATAAAGAACATAGTCTACGACTTTCCTAATAGTTTTATTGGCAGAGATGCACCTATTCCTTGGCCACCAAAAAGCTTGGACCTTACCCCTTTGGATTTATTTCTATGGGGATACATAAAGAACATAGTCTACGACTTTCCTAATGGTTTTATTGGCAGAGATGCACCTATTCCTTGGCCGCCCAGAAGTTCGGACCTTACCCCTTTGGATTTTTTTCTATGGGGGTACATAAAGAACATAGTCTACGACTTTCCTAATGGTTTTATTGGGAGAGATGCACCTATTCCTTGGCCGCCCAGAAGCTTGGACCTTACTCCATTGGATTTATTTCTATGGGGGTACATAAAGAACATAGTCTACGACTTTCCTAATGGTTTTATTGGCAGAGATGCACCTATTCCTTGGCCGCCCAGAAGTTCGGACCTTACCCCTTTGGATTTTTTTCTATGGGGGTACATAAAGAACATAGTCTACGACTTTCCTAATGGTTTTATTAGCAGAGATGCACCTATTTCTTGGCCGCCCAGATGTTCGGACCTTACCACTTTGGATTTAGTTTTATGGGGGTACAAGAAGAACATAGTCTACGGCTTTCCTAATGGTTTTAATGGCAGAGATGCACCTATTTCTTGGCCACCCAGAAGCTTGGACCTTACCCCTTTGGATTTTTTTCTATGGAGGTACATAAAGAACATAGTCTACGGCTTTCCTAATGGTTTTATTGGCAGAGATGCACCTATTCCTTGGCCGCCCAGAAGTTCGGACCTTACCCCTTTGGATTTTTTTCTATGGAGGTACATAAAGAACATAGTCTACGGCTTTCCTAATGGTTTTATTGGCAGAGATGCACCTATTCCTTGGCCGCCCAGAAGTTCGGACCTTACACCTTTGGATTTTTTTCTATGGAGGTACATAAAGAACATAGTCTACGGCTTTCCTAATGGTTTTATTGGCAGAGATGCACCTATTCCTTGGCCACCCAGAAGTACGGACCTTACCCCTTTGGATTTTTTTCTATGGAGGTACATAAAGAACATAGTCTACGGCTTTCCTAATGGTTTTATTGGCAGAGATGCACCTATTCCTTGGCCGCCCAGAAGTTCGGACCTTACCCCTTTGGATTTTTTTCTATGGAGGTACATAAAGAACATAGTCTACGGCTTTCCTAATGGTTTTATTGGCAGAGATGCACCTATTCCTTGGCCGCCCAGAAGTTCGGGCCTTACCCCTTTGGATTTATTGCTATGGGGGTACATAAAGAACATAGTCTACGACTTTCCTAATGGTTTTATTGGCAGAGATGCAACTATTCCTTGGCCGCCCAGAAGTTCGGAATTTACCCCTTTGGATTTATTGCTATGGGGGTACATAAAGAACATAGTCTACGGCTTTCCTAATGGTTTTATTGGCAGAGATGCACCTAATCCTTGGCCGCCCAGAAGTTCGGACCTTACCCCTTTGGATTTTTTTCTATGGGGGTACATAAAGAACATACTCTACGACTTTCCTAATGGTTTTACTGGCAGAGATGCACCTATTCCTTGGCCACCCAGAAGCTTGGACCTTACTCCATTGGATTTATTTCTATGGGGGTACATAAAGAACATAGTCTACGACTTTCCTAATGGTTTTACTGGCAGAGATGCACCTATTCCTTGGCCGCCCAGAAGTTAGGACTTTACCCCTTTGGATTTTTTTCTATGGGGGTACATAAAGAACATAGTCTACGACTTTCCTAATGGTTTTATTAGCAGAGATGCACCTATTTCTTGGCCGCCCAGAAGTTCGGACCTTACCCCTTTGGATTTATTTCCATGGGGGTACATAAAGAACATAGTCTACGACTTTCCTAATGGTTTTATTAGCAGAGATGCACCTATTTCTTGGCCGCCCAGAAGTTCGGACCTTACCACTTTGGATTTAGTTTTATGGGGGTACATAAAGAACATAGTCTACGGCTTTCCTAATGGTTTTATTGGCAGAGATGAACCTATTCCTTGACCGCTCAGAAGTTCGGACCTTACCCCTTTGGATTTAGTTTTATGGGGGTACATTAAGAACATAGTCTACGGCTTTCCTAATGGTTTTACTGGCAGAGATGCACCTATTCCTTGGCCACCCAGAAGTTCGGACCTTACCCCTTTGGATTTATTTCTATGGGGGTACATAAAGAACATAGTCTACGGCTTTCCTAATGGTTTTATTGGCAGAGATGCACCTATTCCTTGGCCGCCCAGAAGCTTGGACCTTACCCCTTTGGATTTATTTTTATGGGGGTACATAAAGAACATAGTCTACGGCTTTCCTAATGGTTTTATTGGCAGAGATGCACCTATTCCTTGGCCGCCCAGAAGCTTGGACCTTACCCCTTTGGATTTATTTTTATGGGGGTACATAAAGAACATAGTCTACGACTTTCCTAATGGTTTTATTGGCAGAGATGCACCTATTCCTTGGCCGCCCAGAAGTTCGGACCTTACTCCATTGGATTTATTTCTATGGGGGTACATAAAGAACATAGTCTACGACTTTCCTAATGGTTTTACTGGCAGAGATGCACCTATTCCTTGGCCGCCCAGAAGTTAGGACTTTACCCCTTTGGATTTTTTTCTATGGGGGTACATAAAGAACATAGTCTACGACTTTCCTAATGGTTTTATTAGCAGAGATGCACCTATTTCTTGGCCGCCCAGAAGTTCGGACCTTACCCCTTTGGATTTATTTCCATGGGGGTACATAAAGAACATAGTCTACGACTTTCCTAATGGTTTTATTAGCAGAGATGCATCTATTTCTTGGCCGCCCAGAAGTTCGGACCTTACCACTTTGGATTTAGTTTTATGGGGGTACATAAAGAACATAGTCTACGGCTTTCCTAATGGTTTTATTGGCAGAGATCCACCTATTCCTTGGCCACCCAGAAGTTCGGACCTTACCCCTTTGGATTTATTTCTA
This sequence comes from Prosapia bicincta, assembly GCA_036971475.1. Taxonomy (NCBI): domain Eukaryota; kingdom Metazoa; phylum Arthropoda; class Insecta; order Hemiptera; family Cercopidae; genus Prosapia; species Prosapia bicincta. Next base: position 221,088,690 of record JBAIZL010000005.1, read on the forward strand.
TGGGGGTACATAAAGAACATAGTCTACGACTTTCCTAATTGTTTTATTGGCAGAGATGCACCTATTCCTTGGCCGCCCAGAAGTTCGGACCTTACCACTTTGGATTTATTTCTATGGGGGTACTTAAAGAACATAGTCTACGACTTTCCTAATGGTTTTATTGGCAGAGATGAACCTATTCCTTGGCCGCCCAGAAGTTCGGACCTTACCTCTTTGGATTTATTTCTATGGGGGTACATAAAGAACATAGTCTACGGCTTTCCTAATGGTTTTATTGGCAGAGATGCACCTATTCCTTGGCCACCCAGAAGTTCTGACCTTACCTCTTTTTATTTATTTCTATGGGGGTACATAAAGAACATAGTCTACGGCTTTCCTAATGGTTTTATTGGCAGAGATGCACCTATTCCTTGGCCACCCAGAAGTTCGGACCTTACCTCTTTGGATTTATTTCTATGGGGGTACATAAAGAACATAGTCTACGGCTTTCTTAATGGTTTTATTGGCAGAGATGCACCTATTCCTTGGACACCCAGAAGTTCGGACCTTACCTCTTTGGATTTATTTCTATGGGGGTACATAAAGAACATAGTCTACGGCTTTCCTAATGATTTTACTGGCAGAGATGCACCTATTCCTTGGCCGCCCAGAAGTTCGGACCTTACACCTTTGGATTTTTTTCTATGGAGGTACATAAAGAACATAGTCTACGGCTTTCCTAATGGTTTTATTGGCAGAGATGCACCTATTCCTTGGCCACCCAGAAGTACGGACCTTACCCCTTTGGATTTTTTTCTATGGAGGTACATAAAGAACATAGTCTACGGCTTTCCTAATGGTTTTATTGGCAGAGATGCACCTATTCCTTGGCCGCCCAGAAGTTCGGACCTTACCCCTTTGGATTTTTTTCTATGGAGGTACATAAAGAACATAGTCTACGGCTTTCCTAATGGTTTTATTGGCAGAGATGCACCTATTCCTTGGCCGCCCAGAAGTTCGGACCTTACCACTTTGGATTTATTTCTATGGGGGTACTTAAAGAACATAGTCTACGACTTTCCTAATGGTTTTATTGGCAGAGATGAACCTATTCCTTGGCCGCCCAGAAGTTCGGACCTTACCTCTTTGGATTTATTTCTATGGGGGTACATAAAGAACATAGTCTACGGCTTTCCTAATGGTTTTATTGGCAGAGATGCACCTATTCCTTGGCCACCCAGAAGTTCTGACCTTACCTCTTTGGATTTATTTCTATGGGGGTACATAAAGAACATAGTCTACGGCTATCCTAATGGTTTTATTGGCAGAGATGCACCTATTCCTTGGCCACCCAGAAGTTCGGACCTTACCTCTTTGGATTTATTTCTATGGGGGTACATAAAGAACATAGTCTACGGCTTTCTTAATGGTTTTATTGGCAGAGATGCACCTATTCCTTGGACACCCAGAAGTTCGGACCTTACCTCTTTGGATTTATTTCTATGGGGGTACATAAAGAACATAGTCTACGGCTTTCCTAATGGTTTTATTGGCAGAGATGCACCTATTCCTTGGCCACCCAAAAGTTCGGACCTTACCTCTTTGGATTTATTTCTATGGAGGTACATAAAGAACATAGTCTACGGCTTTCCTAATGATTTTACTGGCAGAGATGCACCTATACCTTGGCCGCCCAGAAGTTCGGACTTTACCCCTTTGGATTTATTGCTATGGGGGTACATAAAGAACATAGTCTACGACTTTCCTAATGGTTTTATTGGCAGAGATGCACCTATTCCTTGGCCGCCCAGAAGCTTGGACCTTACTCCATTGGATTTATTTCTATGGGGGTACATAGAGAACATAGTCTACGGCTTTCCTAATGGTTTTACTGGCAGAGATGCACCTATTCCTTGGCCGCCCAGAAGCTTGGACCTTACTCCATTGGATTTATTTCTATGGGGGTATATAAAGAACATAGTCTAAGACTTTCCTAATGGTTTTATTGGCAGAGATGCACCTATTTCTTGGCCACCCAGAAGCTTGGACCTTACTCCATTGGATTTATTTCTATGGGGGTACATAAAGAACATAGTCTACGACTTTCCTAATGGTTTTATTGGCAGAGAAGCACCTATTCCTTGGCCACCCAGAAGCTCGGACCTTACCTCTTTGGATTTATTTCTATGGGGGTACATAAAGAACATAGTCTACGGCTTTCCTAATGGTTTTATTGGCAGAGATGCACCTATTCCTTGGCCACCCAGAAGTTCTGACCTTACCTCTTTGGATTTATTTCTATGGGGGTACATAAAGAACATAGTCTACGGCTTTCCTAATGGTTTTATTGGCAGAGAAGCACCTATTCCTTGGCCACCCAGAAGCTTGGACCTTACCCCTTTGGATTTATTTCTATGGGGGTACATAAAGAACATAGTCTACGGCTTTCCTAATGGTTTTATTGGCAGAGATGCACCTATTCCTTGGCCACCCAGAAGTTCTGACCTTACCTCTTTGGATTTATTTCTATGGGGGTACATAAAGAACATAGTCTACGGCTTTCCTAATGGTTTTATTGGCAGAGAAGCACCTATTTCTTGGCCACCCAGAAGCTTGGACCTTACTCCATTGGATTTATTTCTATGGGGGTACATAAAGAACATAGTCTACGACTTTCCTAATGGTTTTATTGGCAGAGATGCACCTATTCCTTGGCCGCCCAGAAGCTTGGACCTTACCCCTCTGGATTTATTTCTATGGGGGTACATAAAGAACATAGTCTACGGCTATCCTAATGGTTTTATTGGCAGAGATGCACCTATTCCTTGGCCACCCAGAAGTTCGGACCTTACCTCTTTGGATTTATTTCTATGGGGGTACATAAAGAACATAGTCTACGGCTTTCTTAATGGTTTTATTGGCAGAGATGCACCTATTCCTTGGACACCCAGAAGTTCGGAAATTACCTCTTTGGATTTATTTCTATGGGGGTACATAAAGAACATAGTCTACGGCTTTCCTAATGGTTTTATTGGCAGAGATGCACCTATTCCTTGGCCACCCAAAAGTTCGGACCTTACCTCTTTGGATTTATTTCTATGGAGGTACATAAAGAACATAGTCTACGGCTTTCCTAATGATTTTACTGGCAGAGATGCACCTATTCCTTGGCCGCCCAGAAGTTCGGACCTTACCCCTTTGGATTTATTGCTATGGGGGTACATAAAGAACATAGTCTACGACTTTCCTAATGGATTTATTGGCAGAGATGCACCTATTCTTTGGCCGCCCAGAAGCTTGGACCTTACTCCATTGGATTTATTTCTATGGGGGTATATAAAGAACATAGTCTAAGACTTTCCTAATGGTTTTATTGGCAGAGATGCACCTATTTCTTGGCCACCCAGAAGCTTGGACCTTACTCCATTGGATTTATTTCTATGGGGGTACATAAAGAACATAGTCTACGACTTTCCTAATGGTTTTATTGGCAGAGAAGCACCTATTCCTTGGCCACCCAGAAGCTCGGACCTTACCCCTTTGGATTTATTTCTATGGGGGTACATAAAGAACATAGTCTACGGCTTTCCTAATGGTTTTATTGGCAGAGAAGCACCTATTCCTTGGCCACCCAGAAGCTCGGACCTTACCCCTTTGGATTTATTTCTATGGGGGTACATAAAGAAAATAGTCTACGGCTTTCCTAATGGTTTTATTGGCAGAGATGCACCTATTCCTTGGCCACCTAGAAGCTTGGACCTTACCCCTTTGGATTTATTTCTATGGGGGTACATAAAGAACATAGTCTACGGCTTTCCTAATGGTTTTATTGGCAGAGAAGCACCTATTTCTTGGCCGCCCAGAAGCTTGGACCTTACCCCTTTGGATTTATTTCTATGGGGGTACATAAAGAACATAGTCTACGGCTTTCCTAATGGTTTTATTGGCAGAGATGCACCTATTTCTTGGCCACCCAGAAGCTTGGACCTTACCCCTTTGGATTTATTTCTATGGGGGTACATAAAGAACATAGTCTACGGCTTTCCTAATGGTTTTAATGGCAGAGATGCACCTATTTCTTGGCCACCCAGAAGCTTGGACCTTACCCCTTTGGATTTATTTCTATGGGGGTACATAAAGAACATAGTCTACGGCTTTCCTAATGGTTTTATTGGCAGAGATGCACCTATTCCTTGGCCACCCAGAAGCTCGGACCTTACCCCTTTGGATTTATTTCTATGGGGGTACATAAAGAACATAGTCTACGACTTTCCTAATGGTTTTATTGGCAGAGATGCACCTATTCCTTGGCCACCAAGAAGCTTGGACCTTATTCCATTGGATTTATTTCTATGGGGGTACATAAAGAACATAGTCTACGACTTTCCTAATGGTTTTATTGGCAGAGATGCACCTATTCCTTGGCCGCCCAGAAGTTCGGACCTTACCCCTTTTTATTTATTTCTATGGGTGTACATAAAGAACATAGTCTACGACTTTCCTAATGGTTTTATTGGCAGAGATGAACATATTCCTTGGCCGCTCAGAAGTTCGGACCTTAACCCTTTGGATTTAGTTTTATGGGGGTGCATAAAGAACATAGTCTACGGCTTTCCTAATGGTTTTATTGGCAGAGATGAACATATTCCTTGGCCACTCAGAAGTTCGGACCTTACCCCTTTGGATTTAGTTTTATGGGGGTGCATAAAGAACATAGTCTACGGCTTTCCTAATGGTTTTATTGGCAGAGATGCACCTATTCCTTGGCCGCCCAGAAGTTCGGACCTTAACCCTTTGGATTTAGTTTTATGGGGGTGCATAAAGAACATAGTCTACGACTTTCCTAATGGTTTTATTGGCAGAGATGCACCTATTCCTTGGCCGCCCAGAAGTTCGGACCTTAACCCTTTGGATTTAGTTTTATGGGGGTGCATAAAGAACATAGTCTACGACTTTCCTAATGGTTTTATTGGCAGAGATGCACCTATTCCTTGGCCGCCCAGAAGTACGGACCTTAACCCTTTGGATTTAGTTTTATGGGGGTGCATAAAGAACATAGTCTACGGCTTTCCTAATGGTTTTATTGGCAGAGATGAACATATTCCTTGGCCACTCAGAAGTTCGGACCTTACCCCTTTGGATTTAGTTTTATGGGGGTGCATAAAGAACATAGTCTACGGCTTTCCTAATGGTTTTATTGGCAGAGATGCACCTATTCCTTGGCCGCCCAGAAGTTCGGACCTTAACCCTTTGGATTTATTTCTATGGGGGTACATAAAGAACATAGTCTACGACTTTCCTAATGGTTTTATTGGCAGAGATGAACATTTTCCTTGGCCGCTCAGAAGTTCGGACCTTACCCCTTTGGATTTAGTTTTATGGGGGTACATAAAGAACATAGTCTACGACTTTCCTAATGGTTTTATTGGCAGAGATGAACATATTCCTTGGCCACTCAGAAGTTCGGACCTTACCCCTTTGGATTTAGTTTTATGGGGGTGCATAAAGAACATAGTCTACGGCTTTCCTAATGGTTTTATTGGCAGAGATGCACCTATTCCTTGGCCGCCCAGAAGTTCGGACCTTAACCCTTTGGATTTATTTCTATGGGGGTACATAAAGAACATAGTCTACGACTTTCCTAATGGTTTTATTGGCAGAGATGAACATATTCCTTGGCCGCTCAGAAGTTCGGACCTTAACCCTTTGGATTTAGTTTTATCTGGGTGCATAAAGAACATAGTCTACGACTTTCCTAATGGTTTTATTGGCAGAGATGAAAATTTTCCTTGGCCGCTCAGAAGTTCGGACCTTACCCCTTTGGATTTAGTTTTATGGGGGTGCATAAAGAACATAGTCTACGACTTTCCTAATGGTTTTATTGGCAGAGATGAACATATTCCTTGGCCGCTCAGAAGTTCGGACCTTAACCCTTTGGATTTAGTTTTATGGGGGTGCATAAAGAACATAGTCTACGACTTTCCTAATGGTTTTATTGGCAGAGATGAACATATTCCTTGGCCGCTCAGAAGTTCGGACCTTAACCCTTTGGATTTATTTCTATGGGGATACATAAAGAACATAGTCTACGACTTTCCTAATGGTTTTATTGGCAGAGATGCACCTATTCCTTGGCCGCCCAGAAGTTCGGACCTTAACCCTTTGGATTTATTTCTATGGGGGTGCATAAAGAACATAGTCTACGACTTTCCTAATGGTTTTATTGGCAGAGATGCACCTATTCTTTGGCCGCCCAGAAGTTCGGACCTTACCCCTTTTTATTTATTTCTATGGGTGTACATAAAGAACATAGTCTACGACTTTCCTAATGGTTTTATTGGCAGAGATGAACATATTCCTTGGCCGCTCAGAAGTTCGGACCTTAACCCTTTGGATTTAGTTTTATGGGGGTGCATAAAGAACATAGTCTACGGCTTTCCTAATGGTTTTATTGGCAGAGATGAACATATTCCTTGGCCGCTCAGAAGTTCGGACCTTAACCCTTTGGATTTTTTTCTATGGGGGTGCATAAAGAACATAGTCTACGACTTTCCTAATGGTTTTATTGGCAGAGATGCACCTATTCCTTGGCCGCCCAGAAGTTCGGACCTTACCTCTTTGGATTTATTTATATGCGGGTACATAAAGAACATAGTCTACTGCTTTCCTAATGGTTTTACTGGCAGAGATGCACCTATTCCTTGGCCGCCCAGAAGTTCGGACCTTACCCCTTTTTATTTATTTCTATGGGTGTACATAAAGAACATAGTCTACGACTTTCCTAATGGTTTTATTGGCAGAGATGAACATATTCCTTGGCCGCTCAGAAGTTCGGACCTTACCCCTTTGGATTTAGTTTTATGGGGGTGCATAAAGAACATAGTCTACGACTTTCCTAATGGTTTTATTGGCAGAGATGAACATATTCCTTGGCCGCTCAGAAGTTCGGACCTTAACCCTTTGGATTTATTTCTATGGGGGTACATAAAGAACATAGTCTACGACTTTCCTAATGGTTTTATTGGCAGAGATGAACATTTTCCTTGGCCGCTCAGAAGTTCGGACCTTACCCCTTTGGATTTAGTTTTATGGGGGTACATAAAGAACATAGTCTACGACTTTCCTAATGGTTTTATTGGCAGAGATGAACATATTCCTTGGCCGCTCAGAAGTTCGGACCTTACCCCTTTGGATTTAGTTTTATGGGGGTACATAAAGAACATAGTCTACGACTTTCCTAATGGTTTTATTGCCAGAGATGCACCTATTCCTTGGCCGCCCAGAAGTTCGGACCTTACCCCTTTGGATTTATTTCTGTGGGGGTACTTAAAGAACATAGTCTACGACTTTCCTAATGGTTTTATTGGCAGAGATGCACCTATTCCTTGGCCACCCAGAAGTTCGGACCTTACCCCTTTGGATTTATTTCTATGGGGGTACATAAAGAACATAGTCTACGGCTTTAATAATGGTTTTATTGGCAGAGATGCACCTATTCCTTGGCCGCCCAGAAGTTCGGACCTTACCTCTTTGGATTTATTTCCATGTGGGTACATAAAGAACATAGTCTACGACTTTCCTAATGGTTTTACTGGCAGAGATGCACCTATTCCTTGGCCGCCCAGAAGTTAGGACTTTACCCCTTTGGATTTTTTTCTATGGGGGTACATAAAGATCATAGTCTACGACTTTCCTAATGGTTTTATTAGCAGAGATGCAATTATTCCTTGGCCACCCAGAAGTTCGGACCTTACCCCTTTGGATTTATTTCCATGGGGGTACATAAAGAACATAGTCTACGACTTTCCTTATGGTTTTATTAGCAGAGATGCACCTATTTCTTGGCCGCCCAGAAGTTCGGACCTTACCACTTTGGATTTAGTTTTATGGGGGTACATAAAGAACATAGTCTACGGCTTTCCTAATGGTTTTATTGGCAGAGATCCACCTATTCCTTGGCCACCCAGAAGCTCGGACCTTACCCCTTTGGATTTATTTCTATGGGGGTACATAAAGAACATAGTCTACGACTTTCCTAATTGTTTTATTGGCAGAGATGCACCTATTCCTTGGCCGCCCAGAAGTTCGGACCTTACCACTTTGGATTTATTTCTATGGGGGTACTTAAAGAACATAGTCTACGACTTTCCTAATGGTTTTATTGGCAGAGATGAACCTATTCCTTGGCCGCCCAGAAGTTCGGACCTTACCTCTTTGGATTTATTTCTATGGGGGTACATAAAGAACATAGTCTACGGCTTTCCTAATGGTTTTATTGGCAGAGAAGCACCTATTTCTTGGCCGCCCAGAAGCTTGGACCTTACCCCTTTGGATTTATTTCTATGGGGGTACATAAAGAACATAGTCTACGGCTTTCCTAATGGTTTTATTGGCAGAGATGCACCTATTTCTTGGCCACCCAGAAGCTTGGACCTTACCCCTCTGGATTTATTTCTATGGGGGTACATAAAGAACATAGTCTACGGCTTTCCTAATGGTTTTAATGGCAGAGATGCACCTATTTCTTGGCCACCCAGAAGCTTGGACCTTACCCCTTTGGATTTATTTCTATGGGGGTACATAAAGAACATAGTCTACGGCTTTCCTAATGGTTTTATTGGCAGAGATGCACCTATTCCTTGGCCACCCAGAAGCTCGGACCTTACCCCTTTGGATTTATTTCTATGGGGGTACATAAAGAACATAGTCTACGGCTTTAATAATGGTTTTATTGGTAGAGATGCACCTATTCCTTGGCCGCCCAGAAGTTCGGACCTTACCACTTTGGATTTATTTCTATGGGGGTACATAAAGAACATAGTCTACGGCTTTAATAATGGTTTTATTGGCAGAGATGCACCTATTCCTTGGCCACCCAGAAGCTCGGACCTTACCCCTTTGGATTTATTTCTATGGGGGTACATAAAGAACATAGTCTACGGCTTTCCTAATGGTTTTACTGGCAGAGATGCACCTATTCCTTGGCCACCCAGAAGCTCGGACCTTACCCCTTTGGATTTATTTCTATGGGGGTACATAAAGAACATAGTCTACGGCTTTAATAATGGTTTTATTGGCAGAGATGCACCTATTCCTTGGCCACCCAGAAGCTCGGACCTTACCCCTTTGGATTTATTTCTATGGGGGTACATAAAGAACATAGTCTACGGCTTTCCTAATGGTTTTACTGGCAGAGATGCACCTATTCCTTGGCCACCCAGAAGCTCGGACCTTACCCCTTTGGATTTATTTCTATGGGGGTACATAAAGAACATAGTCTACGGCTTTAATAATGGTTTTATTGGCAGAGATGCACCTATTCCTTGGCCGCCCAGAAGTTCGGACCTTACCACTTTGGATTTATTTCTATGGGGGTACTTAAAGAACATAGTCTACGACATTCCTAATGGTTTTACTGGCAGAGATGCAATTATTCCTTGGCCACCCAGAAGTTCGGACCTTACCTCTTTGGATTTATTTCTATGGGGGTACATAAAGAACATAGTCTACGGCTTTCCTAATGGTTTTATTGGCAGAGATGCACCTATTCCTTGGCCGCCCAGAAGTTCGGACCTTACCTCTTTGGATTTATTTCTATGGGGGTATATAAAGAACATAGTCTACGACTTTCCTAATGGTTTTACTGGCACAGATGCACCTATTCCTTGGCCACCCAGAAGTTCGGACCTTACCTCTTTGGATTTATTTCCATGTGGGTACATAAAGAACATAGTCTACGACTTTCCTAATGGTTTTACTGGCAGAGATGCACCTATTCCTTGGCCGCCCAGAAGTTAGGACTTTACCCCTTTGGATTTTTTTCTATGGGGGTACATAAAGATCATAGTCTACGACTTTATTAATGGTTTTATTAGCAGAGATGCAATTATTTCTTGGCCGCCCAGAAGTTCGGACCTTACCCCTTTGGATTTATTTCCATGGGGGTACATAAAGAACATAGTCTACGGCTTTCCTAATGGTTTTATTGGCAGAGATGCACCTATTCCTTGGCCGCCCAGAAGTTCGGACCTTACCACTTTGGATTTAGTTTTATGGGGGTACATAAAGAACATAGTCTACGGCTTTCCTAATGGTTTTATTGGCAGAGATCCACCTATTCCTTGGCCACCCAGAAGTTCGCACCTTACCCCTTTGGATTTATTTCTATGGGGGTACATAAAGAACATAGTCTACGACTTTCCTAATTGTTTTATTGGCAGAGATGCACCTATTCCTTGGCCGCCCAGAAGTTCGGACCTTACCACTTTGGATTTATTTCTATGGGGGTACTTAAAGAACATAGTCTACGACTTTCCTAATGGTTTTATTGGCAGAGATGAACCTATTCCTTGGCCGCCCAGAAGTTCGGACCTTACCTCTTTGGATTTATTTCTATGGGGGTACATAAAGAACATAGTCTACGGCTTTCCTAATGGTTTTATTGGCAGAGAAGCACCTATTTCTTGGCCGCCCAGAAGCTTGGACCTTACCCCTTTGGATTTATTTCTATGGGGGTACATAAAGAACATAGTCTACGGCTTTCCTAATGGTTTTATTGGCAGAGATGCACCTATTTCTTGGCCACCCAGAAGCTTGGACCTTACCCCTCTGGATTTATTTCTATGGGGGTACATAAAGAACATAGTCTACGGCTTTCCTAATGGTTTTAATGGCAGAGATGCACCTATTTCTTGGCCACCCAGAAGCTTGGACCTTACCCCTTTGGATTTATTTCTATGGGGGTACATAAAGAACATAGTCTACGGCTTTCCTAATGGTTTTATTGGCAGAGATGCACCTATTCCTTGGCCACCCAGAAGCTCGGACCTTACCCCTTTGGATTTATTTCTATGGGGGTACATAAAGAACATAGTCTACGGCTTTAATAATGGTTTTATTGGCAGAGATGCACCTATTCCTTGGCCGCCCAGAAGTTCGGACCTTACCACTTTGGATTTATTTCTATGGGGGTACTTAAAGAACATAGTCTACGGCTTTCCTAATGGTTTTATTGGCAGAGATGCACCTATTCCTTGGCCGCCCAGAAGTTCGGACCTTACCTCTTTGGATTTATTTCTATGGGGGTATATAAAGAACATAGTCTACGACTTTCCTAATGGTTTTACTGGCAGAGATGCACCTATTCCTTGGCCACCCAGAAGTTCGGACCTTACCTCTTTGGATTTATTTCCATGTGGGTACATAAAGAACATAGTCTACGACTTTCCTAATGGTTTTACTGGCAGAGATGCACCTATTCCTTGGCCGCCCAGAAGTTAGGACTTTACCCCTTTGGATTTTTTTCTATGGGGGTACATAAAGATCATAGTCTACGACTTTATTAATGGTTTTATTAGCAGAGATGCACCTATTTCTTGGCCACCCAGAAGCTTGGACCTTACTCCATTGGATTTATTTCTATGGGGGTACATAAAGAACATAGTCTACGGCTTTCCTAATGGTTTTATTGGCAGAGATGCACCTATTCCTTGGCCACCCAGAAGTTCGGACCTTACCCCTTTGGATTTATTTCTATGGGGGTACATAAAGAACATAGTCTACGGCTTTCCTAATGGTTTTATTGGCAGAGATGCACCTATTCCTTGGCCACCCAGAAGCTCGGACCTTACCCCTTTGGATTTATTTCTATGGGGGTACATAAAGAACATAGTCTACGACTTTCCTAATGGTTTTATTGGCAGAGATGCACCTATTTCTTGGCCACCCAGAAGCTTGGACCTTATTCCATTGGATTTATTTCTATGGGGGTACATAAAGAACATAGTCTACGACTTTCCTAATGGTTTTATTGGCAGAGATGCACCTATTCCTTGGCCGCCCAGAAGTTCGGACCTTACCCCTTTTTATTTATTTCTATGGGTGTACATAAAGAACATAGTCTACGACTTTCCTAATGGTTTTATTGGCAGAGATGAACATATTCCTTGGCCGCTCAGAAGTTCGGACCTTACCCCTTTGGATTTATTTCTATGGGGGTACATAAAGAACATAGTCTACGACTTTCCTAATGGTTTTATTGGCAGAGATGCACCTATTCCTTGGCCGCCCAGAAGTTCGGACCTTACCCCTTTGGATTTATTTCCATGGGGGTACATAAAGAACATAGTCTACGACTTTCCTTATGGTTTTATTAGCAGAGATGCACCTATTTCTTGGCCGCCCAGAAGCTTGGACCTTACCCCTTTGGATTTATTTCCATGGGGGTACATAAAGAACATAGTCTACGACTTTCCTAATGGTTTTATTGGCAGAGATGCACCTATTCCTTGGCCGCCCAGAAGTTCAGACCTTACCCCTTTGGATTTATTTCCATGGGGGTACATAAAGAACATAGTCTACGACTTTCCTTATGGTTTTATTAGCAGAGATGCACCTATTCCTTGGCCGCCCAGAAGTTCGGACCTTACCCCTTTGGATTTATTTCCATGGGGGTACATAAAGAACATAGTCTACGACTTTCCTAATGGTTTTATTGGCAGAGATGCACCTATTCCTTGGCCGCCCAGAAGCTTGGACCTTACCCCTTTGGATTTAGTTTTATGGGGGTGCATAAAGAACATAGTCTACGACTTTCCTAATGGTTTTATTGGCAGAGATGAACATTTTCCTTGGCCGCTCAGAAGTTCGGACCTTACCCCTTTGGATTTAGTTTTATGGGGGTACATAAAGAACATAGTCTACGACTTTCCTAATGGTTTTATTGGCAGAGATGAACATATTCCTTGGCCGCTCAGAAGTTCGGACCTTACCCCTTTGGATTTAGTTTTATGGGGGTGCATAAAGAACATAGTCTACGACTTTCCTAATGGTTTTACTGGCAGAGATGCACCTATTCCTTGGCCGCTCAGAAGTTCGGACCATACCCCTTTGGATTTAGTTTTATGGGGGTACATAAAGAACATAGTCTACGACTTTCCTAATGGTTTTATTGCCAGAGATGCACCTATTCCTTGGCCGCCCAGAAGTTCGGACCTTACCCCTTTGGATTTATTTCTGTGGGGGTACTTAAAGAACATAGTCTACGACTTTCCTAATGGTTTTATTGGCAGAGATGCACCTATTCCTTGGCCACCCAGAAGTTCGGACCTTACCCCTTTGGATTTATTTCTATGGGGGTACATAAAGAACATAGTCTACGGCTTTAATAATGGTTTTATTGGCAGAGATGCACCTATTCCTTGGCCGCCCAGAAGTTCGGACCTTACCACTTTGGATTTATTTCTATGGGGGTACTTAAAGAACATAGTCTACGACTTTCCTAATGGTTTTACTGGCAGAGATGCACCTATTCCTTGGCCACCCAGAAGTTCGGACCTTACCTCTTTGGATTTATTTCTATGGGGGTACATAAAGAACATAGTCTACGGCTTTCCTAATGGTTTTATTGGCAGAGATGCACCTATTCCTTGGCCGCCCAGAAGTTCGGACCTTACCTCTTTGGATTTATTTCTATGGGGGTATATAAAGAACATAGTCTACGACTTTCCTAATGGTTTTACTGGCACAGATGCACCTATTCCTTGGCCACCCAGAAGTTCGGACCTTACCTCTTTGGATTTATTTCCATGTGGGTACATAAAGAACATAGTCTACGACTTTCCTAATGGTTTTACTGGCAGAGATGCACCTATTCCTTGGCCGCCCAGAAGTTAGGACTTTACCCCTTTGGATTTTTTTCTATGGGGGTACATAAAGATCATAGTCTACGACTTTCCTAATGGTTTTATTAGCAGAGATGCAATTATTTCTTGGCCGCCCAGAAGTTCGGACCTTACCCCTTTGGATTTATTTCCATGGGGGTACATAAAGAACATAGTCTACGACTTTCCTTATGGTTTTATTAGCAGAGATGCACCTATTTCTTGGCCGCCCAGAAGTTCGGACCTTACCACTTTGGATTTAGTTTTATGGGGGTACATAAAGAACATAGTCTACGGCTTTCCTAATGGTTTTATTGGCAGAGATGCACCTATTCCTTGGCCACCCAGAAGTTCGGACCTTACCCCTTTGGATTTATTTCTATGGGGGTACATAAAGAACATAGTCTACGACTTTCCTAATTGTTTTATTGGCAGAGATGCACCTATTCCTTGGCCGCCCAGAAGTTCGGACCTTACCACTTTGGATTTATTTCTATGGGGGTACTTAAAGAACAGAGTCTACGACTTTCCTAATGGTTTTACTGGCACAGATGCACCTATTCCTTGGCCACCCAGAAGTTCGGACCTTACCTCTTTGGATTTATTTCCATGTGGGTACATAAAGAACATAGTCTACGACTTTCCTAATGGTTTTACTGGCAGAGATGCACCTATTCCTTGGCCGCCCAGAAGTTAGGACTTTACCCCTTTGGATTTTTTTCTATGGGGGTACATAAAGATCATAGTCTACGACTTTATTAATGGTTTTATTAGCAGAGATGCAATTATTTCTTGGCCGCCCAGAAGTTCGGACCTTACCCCTTTGGATTTATTTCCATGGGGGTACATAAAGAACATAGTCTACGGCTTTCCTAATGGTTTTATTGGCAGAGATGCACCTATTCCTTGGCCGCCCAGAAGTTCGGACCTTACCACTTTGGATTTAGTTTTATGGGGGTACATAAAGAACATAGTCTACGGCTTTCCTAATGGTTTTATTGGCAGAGATCCACCTATTCCTTGGCCACCCAGAAGTTCGCACCTTACCCCTTTGGATTTATTTCTATGGGGGTACATAAAGAACATAGTCTACGACTTTCCTAATTGTTTTATTGGCAGAGATGCACCTATTCCTTGGCCGCCCAGAAGTTCGGACCTTACCACTTTGGATTTATTTCTATGGGGGTACTTAAAGAACATAGTCTACGACTTTCCTAATGGTTTTATTGGCAGAGATGAACCTATTCCTTGGCCGCCCAGAAGTTCGGACCTTACCTCTTTGGATTTATTTCTATGGGGGTACATAAAGAACATAGTCTACGGCTTTCCTAATGGTTTTATTGGCAGAGAAGCACCTATTTCTTGGCCGCCCAGAAGCTTGGACCTTACCCCTTTGGATTTATTTCTATGGGGGTACATAAAGAACATAGTCTACGGCTTTCCTAATGGTTTTATTGGCAGAGATGCACCTATTTCTTGGCCACCCAGAAGCTTGGACCTTACCCCTCTGGATTTATTTCTATGGGGGTACATAAAGAACATAGTCTACGGCTTTCCTAATGGTTTTAATGGCAGAGATGCACCTATTTCTTGGCCACCCAGAAGCTTGGACCTTACCCCTTTGGATTTATTTCTATGGGGGTACATAAAGAACATAGTCTACGGCTTTCCTAATGGTTTTATTGGCAGAGATGCACCTATTCCTTGGCCACCCAGAAGCTCGGACCTTACCCCTTTGGATTTATTTCTATGGGGGTACATAAAGAACATAGTCTACGGCTTTAATAATGGTTTTATTGGCAGAGATGCACCTATTCCTTGGCCGCCCAGAAGTTCGGACCTTACCACTTTGGATTTATTTCTATGGGGGTACATAAAGAACATAGTCTACGACTTTCCTAATGGTTTTACTGGCAGAGATGCACCTATTCCTTGGCCACCCAGAAGTTCGGACCTTACCTCTTTGGATTTATTTCCATGTGGGTACATAAAGAACATAGTCTACGACTTTCCTAATGGTTTTACTGGCAGAGATGCACCTATTCCTTGGCCGCCCAGAAGTTAGGACTTTACCCCTTTGGATTTTTTTCTATGGGGGTACATAAAGATCATAGTCTACGACTTTATTAATGGTTTTATTAGCAGAGATGCACCTATTTCTTGGCCACCCAGAAGCTTGGACCTTACTCCATTGGATTTATTTCTATGGGGGTACATAAAGAACATAGTCTACGGCTTTCCTAATGGTTTTATTGGCAGAGATGCACCTATTCCTTGGCCACCCAGAAGTTCGGACCTTACCCCTTTGGATTTATTTCTATGGGGGTACATAAAGAACATAGTCTACGGCTTTCCTAATGGTTTTATTGGCAGAGATGCACCTATTCCTTGGCCACCCAGAAGCTCGGACCTTACCCCTTTGGATTTATTTCTATGGGGGTACATAAAGAACATAGTCTACGACTTTCCTAATGGTTTTATTGGCAGAGATGCACCTATTTCTTGGCCACCCAGAAGCTTGGACCTTATTCCATTGGATTTATTTCTATGGGGGTACATAAAGAACATAGTCTACGACTTTCCTAATGGTTTTATTGGCAGAGATGCACCTATTCCTTGGCCGCCCAGAAGTTCGGACCTTACCCCTTTTTATTTATTTCTATGGGTGTACATAAAGAACATAGTCTACGACTTTCCTAATGGTTTTATTGGCAGAGATGAACATATTCCTTGGCCGCTCAGAAGTTCGGACCTTACCCCTTTGGATTTATTTCTATGGGGGTACATAAAGAACATAGTCTACGACTTTCCTAATGGTTTTATTGGCAGAGATGCACCTATTCCTTGGCCGCCCAGAAGTTCGGACCTTACCCCTTTGGATTTATTTCCATGGGGGTACATAAAGAACATAGTCTACGACTTTCCTTATGGTTTTATTAGCAGAGATGCACCTATTTCTTGGCCGCCCAGAAGCTTGGACCTTACCCCTTTGGATTTATTTCCATGGGGGTACATAAAGAACATAGTCTACGACTTTCCTAATGGTTTTATTGGCAGAGATGCACCTATTCCTTGGCCGCCCAGAAGTTCGGACCTTACCCCTTTGGATTTATTTCCATGGGGGTACATAAAGAACATAGTCTACGACTTTCCTTATGGTTTTATTAGCAGAGATGCACCTATTCCTTGGCCGCCCAGAAGTTCGGACCTTACCCCTTTGGATTTATTTCCATGGGGGTACATAAAGAACATAGTCTACGACTTTCCTAATGGTTTTATTGGCAGAGATGCACCTATTCCTTGGCCGCCCAGAAGCTTGGACCTTACCCCTTTGGATTTAGTTTTATGGGGGTGCATAAAGAACATAGTCTACGACTTTCCTAATGGTTTTATTGGCAGAGATGAACATTTTCCTTGGCCGCTCAGAAGTTCGGACCTTACCCCTTTGGATTTAGTTTTATGGGGGTACATAAAGAACATAGTCTACGACTTTCCTAATGGTTTTATTGGCAGAGATGAACATATTCCTTGGCCGCTCAGAAGTTCGGACCTTACCCCTTTGGATTTAGTTTTATGGGGGTGCATAAAGAACATAGTCTACGACTTTCCTAATGGTTTTACTGGCAGAGATGCACCTATTCCTTGGCCGCTCAGAAGTTCGGACCTTACCCCTTTGGATTTAGTTTTATGGGGGTACATAAAGAACATAGTCTACGACTTTCCTAATGGTTTTATTGCCAGAGATGCACCTATTCCTTGGCCGCCCAGAAGTTCGGACCTTACCCCTTTGGATTTATTTCTGTGGGGGTACTTAAAGAACATAGTCTACGACTTTCCTAATGGTTTTATTGGCAGAGATGCACCTATTCCTTGGCCACCCAGAAGTTCGGACCTTACCCCTTTGGATTTATTTCTATGGGGGTACATAAAGAACATAGTCTACGGCTTTAATAATGGTTTTATTGGCAGAGATGCACCTATTCCTTGGCCGCCCAGAAGTTCGGACCTTACCACTTTGGATTTATTTCTATGGGGGTACTTAAAGAACATAGTCTACGACTTTCCTAATGGTTTTACTGGCAGAGATGCACCTATTCCTTGGCCACCCAGAAGTTCGGACCTTACCTCTTTGGATTTATTTCTATGGGGGTACATAAAGAACATAGTCTACGGCTTTCCTAATGGTTTTATTGGCAGAGATGCACCTATTCCTTGGCCGCCCAGAAGTTCGGACCTTACCTCTTTGGATTTATTTCTATGGGGGTATATAAAGAACATAGTCTACGACTTTCCTAATGGTTTTACTGGCACAGATGCACCTATTCCTTGGCCACCCAGAAGTTCGGACCTTACCTCTTTGGATTTATTTCCATGTGGGTACATAAAGAACATAGTCTACGACTTTCCTAATGGTTTTACTGGCAGAGATGCACCTATTCCTTGGCCGCCCAGAAGTTAGGACTTTACCCCTTTGGATTTTTTTCTATGGGGGTACATAAAGATCATAGTCTACGACTTTCCTAATGGTTTTATTAGCAGAGATGCAATTATTTCTTGGCCGCCCAGAAGTTCGGACCTTACCCCTTTGGATTTATTTCCATGGGGGTACATAAAGAACATAGTCTACGACTTTCCTTATGGTTTTATTAGCAGAGATGCACCTATTTCTTGGCCGCCCAGAAGTTCGGACCTTACCACTTTGGATTTAGTTTTATGGGGGTACATAAAGAACATAGTCTACGGCTTTCCTAATGGTTTTATTGGCAGAGATGCACCTATTCCTTGGCCACCCAGAAGTTCGGACCTTACCCCTTTGGATTTATTTCTATGGGGGTACATAAAGAACATAGTCTACGACTTTCCTAATTGTTTTATTGGCAGAGATGCACCTATTCCTTGGCCGCCCAGAAGTTCGGACCTTACCACTTTGGATTTATTTCTATGGGGGTACTTAAAGAACAGAGTCTACGACTTTCCTAATGGTTTTATTGGCAGAGATGCACCTATTCCTTGGCCGCCCAGAAGTTCGGACCTTACCTCTTTGGATTTATTTCTATGGGGGTACATAAAGAACATAGTCTACGGCTTTCCTAATGGTTTTATTGGCAGAGAAGCACCTATTTCTTGGCCGCCCAGAAGCTTGGACCTTACCCCTTTGGATTTATTTCTATGGGGGTACATAAAGAACATAGTCTACGGCTTTCCTAATGGTTTTATTGGCAGAGATGCACCTATTTCTTGGCCACCCAGAAGCTTGGACCTTACCCCTCTGGATTTATTTCTATGGGGGTACATAAAGAACATAGTCTACGGCTTTCCTAATGGTTTTAATGGCAGAGATGCACCTATTTCTTGGCCACCCAGAAGCTTGGACCTTACCCCTTTGGATTTATTTCTATGGGGGTACATAAAGAACATAGTCTACGGCTTTCCTAATGGTTTTATTGGCAGAGATGCACCTATTCCTTGGCCACCCAGAAGCTCGGACCTTACCCCTTTGGATTTATTTCTATGGGGGTACATAAAGAACATAGTCTACGGCTTTAATAATGGTTTTATTGGCAGAGATGCACCTATTCCTTGGCCACCCAGAAGCTCGGACCTTACCCCTTTGGATTTATTTCTATGGGGGTACATAAAGAACATAGTCTACGGCTTTCCTAATGGTTTTATTGGCAGAGATGCACCTATTCCTTGGCCACCCAGAAGTTCGGACCTTACCTCTTTGGATTTATTTCTATGGGGGTACATAAAGAACATAGTCTACAGCTTTCCTAATGGTTTTATTGGCAGAGATGCACCTATTCCTTGGCCGCCCAGAAGTTCGGACCTTACCTCTTTGGATTTATTTCTATGGGGGTATATAAAGAACATAGTCTACGACTTTCCTAATGGTTTTACTGGCACAGATGCACCTATTCCTTGGCCACCCAGAAGTTCGGACCTTACCTCTTTGGATTTATTTCCATGTGGGTACTTAAAGAACATAGTCTACGACTTTCCTAATGGTTTTACTGGCAGAGATGCACCTATTCCTTGGCCGCCCAGAAGTTAGGACCTTACCCCTTTGGATTTATTTCTATGGGGGTATATAAAGAACATAGTCTACGACTTTCCTAATGGTTTTACTGGCAGAGATGCACCTATTCCTTGGCCGCCCAGAAGTTCGGACCTTACCCCTTTGGATTTTTTTCTATGGAGGTACATAAAGAACATAGTCTACGACTTTCCTAATGGTTTTATTGGGAGAGATGCACCTATTCCTTGGCCACCCAGAAGTTCGGACCTTACCTCTTTGGATTTATTTCCATGTGGGTACATAAAGAACATAGTCTACGACTTTCCTAATGGTTTTACTGGCACAGATGCACCTATTCCTTGGCCACCCAGAAGTTCGGACCTTACCTCTTTGGATTTATTTCCATGTGGGTACATAAAGAACATAGTCTACGACTTTCCTAATGGTTTTACTGGCAGAGATGCACCTATTCCTTGGCCGCCCAGAAGTTAGGACTTTACCCCTTTGGATTTTTTTCTATGGGGGTACATAAAGATCATAGTCTACGACTTTCCTAATGGTTTTACTGGCACAGATGCACCTATTCCTTGGCCACCCAGAAGTTCGGACCTTACCTCTTTGGATTTATTTCCATGTGGGTACATAAAGAACATAGTCTACGACTTTCCTAATGGTTTTACTGGCACAGATGCACCTATTCCTTGGCCACCCAGAAGTTCGGACCTTACCTCTTTGGATTTATTTCCATGTGGGTACATAAAGAACATAGTCTACGGCTTTCCTAATGGTTTTATTGGCAGAGATGCACCTATTCCTTGGCCGCCCAGAAGTTCGGACCTTACCCCTTTGGATTTATTTCTATGGGGGTACATAAAGAACATAGTCTACGACTTTCCTAATGGTTTTATTGGCAGAGATGCACCTATTCCTTGGCCACCCAGAAGTTCGGACCTTACCCCTTTGGATTTATTTCTATGGGGGTACATAAAGAACATAGTCTACGACTTTCCTAATGGTTTTATTGGGAGATATGCACCTATTCCTTGGCCACCCAGAAGTTCGGACCTTACCTCTTTGGATTTATTTCCATGTGGGTACATAAAGAACATAGTCTACGACTTTCCTAATGGTTTTACTGGCAGAGATGCACCTATTCCTTGGCCGCCCAGAAGTTAGGACTTTACCCCTTTGGATTTTTTTCTATGGGGGTACATAAAGATCATAGTCTACGACTTTCCTAATGGTTTTACTGGCACAGATGCACCTATTCCTTGGCCACCCAGAAGTTCGGACCTTACCTCTTTGGATTTATTTCCATGTGGGTACATAAAGAACATAGTCTACGACTTTCCTAATGGTTTTACTGGCACAGATGCACCTATTCCTTGGCCACCCAGAAGTTCGGACCTTACCTCTTTGGATTTATTTCCATGTGGGTACATAAAGAACATAGTCTACGGCTTTCCTAATGGTTTTACTGGCACAGATGCACCTATTCCTTGGCCACCCAGAAGTTCGGACCTTACCTCTTTGGATTTATTTCCATGTGGGTACATAAAGAACATAGTCTACGACTTTCCTAATGGTTTTACTGGCAGAGATGCACCTATTCCTTGGCCGCCCAGAAGTTAGGACTTTACCCCTTTGGATTTTTTTCTATGGGGGTACATAAAGATCATAGTCTACGACTTTATTAATGGTTTTATTAGCAGAGATGCAATTATTTCTTGGCCGCCCAGAAGTTCGGACCTTACCCCTTTGGATTTATTTCCATGGGGGTACATAAAGAACATAGTCTACGACTTTCCTTATGGTTTTATTAGCAGAGATGCACCTATTTCTTGGCCGCCCAGAAGTTCGGACCTTACCACTTTGGATTTAGTTTTATGGGGGTGCATAAAGAACATAGTCTACGACTTTCCTAATGGTTTTATTGGCAGAGATGCACCTATTCCTTGGCCGCCCAGAAGTTCGGACCTTACCCCTTTGGATTTATTTCTATGGGGGTACATAAAGAACATAGTCTACGACTTTCCTAATGGTTTTATTGGCAGAGATGCACCTATTCCTTGGCCGCCCAGAAGTTCGCACCTTACCCCTTTGGATTTAGTTTTATGGGGGTGCATAAAGAACATAGTCTACGACTTTCCTAATGGTTTTATTGGCAGAGATGCACCTATTCCTTGGCCGCCCAGAAGTTCGGACCTTACCACTTTGGATTTAGTTTTATGGGGGTGCATAAAGAACATAGTCTACGATTTTCCTAATGGTTTTATTGGCAGAGATGCACCTATTCCTTGGCCGCCCAGAAGTTCGGACCTTACCACTTTGGATTTAGTTTTATGGGGGTGCATAAAGAACATAGTCTACGACTTTCCTAATGGTTTTATTGGCAGAGATGCACCTATTCCTTGGCCGCCCAGAAGTTCGGACCTTACCCCTTTGGATTTATTTCTATGGGGGTACATAAAGAACATAGTCTACGGCTTTCCTAATGGTTTTATTGGCAGAGATCCACCTATTCCTTGGCCACCCAGAAGTTCGGACCTTACCCCTTTGGATTTATTTCTATGGGGTACATAAAGAACATAGTCTACGACTTTCCTAATTGTTTTATTGGCAGAGATGCACCTATTCCTTGGCCGCCCAGAAGTTCGGACCTTACCACTTTGGATTTATTTCTATGGGGGTACTTAAAGAACATAGTCTACGACTTTCCTAATGGTTTTATTGGCAGAGATGAACCTATTCCTTGGCCGCCCAGAAGTTCGGACCTTACCTCTTTGGATTTATTTCTATGGGGGTACATAAAGAACATAGTCTACGGCTTTCCTAATGGTTTTATTGGCAGAGAAGCACCTATTTCTTGGCCGCCCAGAAGCTTGGACCTTACCCCTTTGGATTTATTTCTATGGGGGTACATAAAGAACATAGTCTACGGCTTTCCTAATGGTTTTATTGGCAGAGATGCACCTATTCCTTGGCCACCCAGAAGCTCGGACCTTACCCCTTTGGATTTATTTCTATGGGGGTACATAAAGAACATAGTCTACGACTTTCCTAATGGTTTTATTGGCAGAGATGCACCTATTTCTTGGCCACCCAGAAGCTTGGACCTTATTCCATTGGATTTATTTCTATGGGGGTACATAAAGAACATAGTCTACGGCTTTCCTAATGGTTTTATTGGCAGAGATGCACCTATTCCTTGGCCGCCCAGAAGTTCGGACCTTACCCCTTTGGATTTATTTCTATGGGGGTATATAAAGAACATAGTCTACGACTTTCCTAATGGTTTTATTGGCAGAGATGCACCTATTCCTTGGCCGCCCAGAAGTTCGGACCTTACCACTTTGGATTTAGTTTTATGGGGGTGCATAAAGAACATAGTCTACCACTTTTCTAATGGTTTTATTGGCAGAGATGCACCTATTCCTTGGCCGCCCAGAAGCTTGGACCTTACTCCATTGGATTTATTTCTATGGGGGTACATAAAGAACATAGTCTACGACTTTCCTAATGGTTTTACTGGCAGAGATGCACATATTCCTTGGCCACTCAGAAGTTCGGACCTTACCCCTTTGGATTTATTTCTATGGGGGTACATAAAGAACATAGTCTACGGCTTTCCTAATGGTTTTATTGGCAGAGATGCACCTATTCCTTGGCCACCCAGAAGCTCGGACCTTACCCCTTTGGATTTATTTCTATGGGGGTACATAAAGAACATAGTCTACGACTTTCCTAATGGTTTTATTGGCAGAGATGCACCTATTTCTTGGCCACCCAGAAGCTTGGACCTTATTCCATTGGATTTATTTCTATGGGGGTACATAAAGAACATAGTCTACGGCTTTCCTAATGGTTTTATTGGCAGAGATGCACCTATTCCTTGGCCGCCCAGAAGTTCGGACCTTACCCCTTTGGATTTATTTCTATGGGGGTATATAAAGAACATAGTCTACGACTTTCCTAATGGTTTTATTGGCAGAGATGCACCTATTCCTTGGCCGCCCAGAAGTTCGGACCTTACCCCTTTGGATTTATTTCTATGGGGGTACATAAAGAACATAGTCTACGACTTTCCTAATGGTTTTATTGGCAGAGATGAACATATTCCTTGGCCGCTCAGAAGTTCGGACCTTACCCCTTTGGATTTAGTTTTATGGGGGTGCATAAAGAACATAGTCTACCACTTTTCTAATGGTTTTATTGGCAGAGATGCACCTATTCCTTGGCCGCCCAGAAGCTTGGACCTTACTCCATTGGATTTATTTCTATGGGGGTACATAAAGAACATAGTCTACGACTTTCCTAATGGTTTTACTGGCAGAGATGCACCTATTCCTTGGCCGCCCAGAAGTTCGGACCTTACCCCTTTGGATTTAGTTTTATGGGGGTACATAAAGAACATAGTCTACGACTTTCCTAATGGTTTTATTGGCAGAGATGAACATATTCCTTGGCCACCCAGAAGTTCGGACCTTACCCCTTTGGATTTAGTTTAATGGGGGTACATAAAGAACATAGTCTACCACTTTTCTAATGGTTTTATTGGCAGAGATGAACATATTCCTTGGCCACTCAGAAGTTCGGACCTTACTCCATTGGATTTAGTTTTATGGGGGTACATAAAGAACATAGTCTACGACTTTCCTAATGGTTTTATTGGCAGAGATGAACATATTCCTTGGCCACCCAGAAGTTCGGACCTTACCCCTTTGGATTTAGTTTTATGGGGGTACATAAAGAACATAGTCTACGACTTTCCTAATGGTTTTATTGGCAGAGATGAACATTTTCCTTGGCCACCCAGAAGTTCGGACCTTACCCCTTTGGATTTAGTTTTATGGGGGTACATAAAGAACATAGTCTACCACTTTCCTAATGGTTTTATTGGCAGAGATGAACATATTCCTTGGCCGCTCAGAAGTTCGGACCTTACCCCTTTGGATTTAGTTTTATGGGGGTACATAAAGAACATAGTCTACGACTTTCCTAATGGTTTTATTGGCAGAGATGAACATATTCCTTGGCCACCCAGAAGTTCGGACCTTACCCCTTTGGATTTAGTTTTATGGGGGTACATAAAGAACATAGTCTACCACTTTTCTAATGGTTTTATTGGCAGAGATGAACATATTCCTTGGCCACTCAGAAGTTCGGACCTTACCCCTTTGGATTTAGTTTTATGGGGGTACATAAAGAACATAGTCTACCACTTTTCTAATGGTTTTATTGGCAGAGATGAACATATTCCTTGGCCACTCAGAAGTTCGGACCTTACCCCTTTGGATTTAGTTTTATGGGGGTACATAAAGAACATAGTCTACCACTTTTCTAATGGTTTTATTGGCAGAGATGAACATATTCCTTGGCCACTCAGAAGTTCGGACCTTACCCCTTTGGATTTAGTTTTATGGGGGTACATAAAGAACATAGTCTACCACTTTTCTAATGGTTTTATTGGCAGAGATGAACATATTCCTTGGCCACTCAGAAGTTCGGACCTTACCCCTTTGGATTTAGTTTTATGGGGGTACATAAAGAACATAGTCTACCACTTTTCTAATGGTTTTATTGGCAGAGATGAACATATTCCTTGGCCACTCAGAAGTTCGGACCTTACCCCTTTGGATTTAGTTTTATGGGGGTACATAAAGAACATAGTCTACCACTTTTCTAATGGTTTTATTGGCAGAGATGAACATATTCCTTGGCCACTCAGAAGTTCGGACCTTACCCCTTTGGATTTAGTTTTATGGGGGTACATAAAGAACATAGTCTACCACTTTTCTAATGGTTTTATTGGCAGAGATGAACATATTCCTTGGCCACTCAGAAGTTCGGACCTTACCCCTTTGGATTTAGTTTTATGGGGGTACATAAAGAACATAGTCTACCACTTTTCTAATGGTTTTATTGGCAGAGATGAACATATTCCTTGGCCACTCAGAAGTTCGGACCTTACCCCTTTGGATTTAGTTTTATGGGGGTACATAAAGAACATAGTCTACGACTTTCCTAATGGTTTTATTGGCAGAGATGAACATATTCCTTGGCCGCTCAGAAGTTCGGACCTTACCCCTTTGGATTTAGTTTTATGGGGGTACATAAAGAACATAGTCTACGACTTTCCTAATGGTTTTATTGGCAGAGATGAACATATTCCTTGGCCACCCAGAAGTTCGGACCTTACCCCTTTGGATTTAGTTTTATGGGGGTACATAAAGAACATAGTCTACCACTTTTCTAATGGTTTTATTGGCAGAGATGAACATATTCCTTGGCCACTCAGAAGTTCGGACCTTACTCCATTGGATTTAGTTTTATGGGGGTACATAAAGAACATAGTCTACGACTTTCCTAATGGTTTTATTGGCAGAGATGAACATATTCCTTGGCCACCCAGAAGTTCGGACCTTACCCCTTTGGATTTAGTTTTATGGGGGTACATAAAGAACATAGTCTACGACTTTCCTAATGGTTTTATTGGCAGAGATGAACATTTTCCTTGGCCACCCAGAAGTTCGGACCTTACCCCTTTGGATTTAGTTTTATGGGGGTACATAAAGAACATAGTCTACCACTTTTCTAATGGTTTTATTGGCAGAGATGAACATATTCCTTGGCCGCTCAGAAGTTCGGACCTTACCCCTTTGGATTTAGTTTTATGGGGGTACATAAAGAACATAGTCTACCACTTTTCTAATGGTTTTATTGGCAGAGATGCACCTATTCCTTGGCCGCCCAGAAGCTTGGACCTTACTCCATTGGATTTAGTTTTATGGGGGTACATAAAGAACATAGTCTACCACTTTTCTAATGGTTTTATTGGCAGAGATGAACATATTCCTTGGCCGCTCAGAAGTTCGGACCTTACCCCTTTGGATTTAGTTTTATGGGGGTACATAAAGAACATAGTCTACGACTTTCCTAATGGTTTTATTGGCAGAGATGAACATATTCCTTGGCCGCTCAGAAGTTCGGACCTTACCCCTTTGGATTTAGTTTTATGGGGGTGCATAAAGAACATAGTCTACGACTTTCCTAATGGTTTTACTGGCAGAGATGCACCTATTCCTTGGCCGCTCAGAAGTTCGGACCTTACCCCTTTGGATTTAGTTTTATGGGGGTACATAAAGAACATAGTCTACGACTTTCCTAATGGTTTTATTGCCAGAGATGCACCTATTCCTTGGCCGCCCAGAAGTTCGGACCTTACCCCTTTTGATTTATTTCAATGGGGGTACTTAAAGAACATAGTCTACGACTTTCCTAATGGTTTTATTGGCAGAGATGCACCTATTCCTTGGCCACCCAGAAGTTCGGACCTTACCCCTTTGGATTTATTTCTATGGGGGTACATAAAGAACATAGTCTACGGCTTTCCTAATGGTTTTATTGGCAGAGATGCACCTATTCCTTGGCCGCCCAGAAGTTCGGACCTTACCACTTTGGATTTATTTCTATGGGGGTACTTAAAGAACATAGTCTACGACTTTCCTAATGGTTTTACTGGCAGAGATGCACCTATTCCTTGGCCACCCAGAAGTTCGGACCTTACCTCTTTGGATTTATGTCTATGGGGGTACATAAAGAACATAGTCTACGGCTTTCCTAATGGTTTTATTGGCAGAGATGCACCTATTCCTTGGCCGCCCAGAAGTTCGGACCTTACCTCTTTGGATTTATTTCTATGGGGGTATATAAAGAACATAGTCTACGACTTTCCTAATGGTTTTATTGGCAGAGATGCACCTATTCCTTGGCCGCCCAGAAGTTCGGACCTTACCTCTTTGGATTTATTTCCATGTGGGTACATAAAGAACATAGTCTACGACTTTCCTAATGGTTTTACTGGCAGAGATGCACCTATTCCTTGGCCACCCAGAAGTTCGGACCTTACCTCTTTGGATTTATTTCTATGGGGGTACATAAAGAACATAGTCTACGACTTTCCTAATGGTTTTATTGGCAGAGATGCACCTATTCCTTGGCCGCCCAGAAGTTCGGACCTTACCCCTTTGGATTTATTTCCATGTGGGTACATAAAGAACATAGTCTACGGCTTTCCTAATGGTTTTATTGGCAGAGATGCACCTATTCCTTGGCCGCCCAGAAGCTTGGACCTTACTCCATTGGATTTATTTCTATGGGGGTACATAAAGAACATAGTCTACAGCTTTCCTAATGGTTTTATTGGCAGACATGCACCTATTCCTTGGCCGCCCAGAAGTTCTGACCTTACCTCTTTGGATTTATTTCTATGGGGGTACATAAAGAACATAGTCTACGACTTTCCTAATGGTTTTATTGGCAGAGATGCACCTATTCCTTGGCCGCCCAGAAGCTTGGACCTTACTCCATTGGATTTATTTCTATGGGGGTACATAAAGAACATAGTCTACAGCTTTCCTAATGGTTTTATTGGCAGACATGCACCTATTCCTTGGCCACCCAGAAGCTCGGACCTTACTCCATTGGATTTATTTCTATGGGGGTACATAAAGAACATAGTCTACAGCTTTCCTAATGGTTTTATTGGCAGAGATGCACCTATTCCTTGGCCGCCCAGAAGCTTGGACCTTACTCCATTGGATTTATTTCTATGGGGGTACATAAAGAACATAGTCTACAGCTTTCCTAATGGTTTTATTGGCAGACATGCACCTATTCCTTGGCCGCCCAGAAGTTCTGACCTTACCTCTTTGGATTTATTTCTATGGGGGTACATAAAGAACATAGTCTACACTGAGAAGATATGCGACTTAATGCTTCTGCGCATGCGCATCTCGGCCACCCTAAACGCTATGACTCCAGTATGAAACCCTCAACCCATTTGGTGTGAAATCGACTACAGATTCGATGTCAGCCGAGCCACAAATGGGTTCCACATAGAAATTTACTAAGGTACCAAAAAACTCCGGTCTTCCCTGTACAGTTTCCATTTGTAATAATTACAGTAACGTCTTTAGTTTTTTAGTTCAACTACTTTAAATCAAAGCATTCTTTATGGATGACCCTGTATTACCAAGTTGCGTGCTATAGTTTGTGGTAAAAATATCCCTCCGAGCTTCTACAGTTGGACTTCTAGGGTGGAAGTTACTTCTTATTACAGCGATTCAAATATATTTTTCGGTGAAATATGAATACACTTTGTACGGCTTTGTCGGTTCTCTGCTTCTTAGTCACTTACTTCATCTGTCCTCTCTCTTCACGGGATTCCTCTATTCTTCATTACATCATCCACTTCACCTCTCTGAGATAACCATTGAGCATAGTAATTATTCCCACCACTCCACCATGCTCTTTTTCTTTCCACCTATTCCTTGTCTGTTCTTAAGAAGTAGCTTTAGCAAGGGTGTTGTGACGTTCTACCGAAATTCCTCTTCTTATGTTTTAGAGCTAATACCCCAAGATCAAGCATCTCCTTCAGGCTTTCAACTCCATTGCTTTGGTTTTTGTTTTATACTTGTTTTGCTGTATACAGATCATTTCTTCTGCGGCATCCCTTTGTAGTTTCCTGCTCGGAATCTAGTTACGAGTGGGTAGTGACGTATGCCTACCTACCGATGATAATGGAATTTACAGCGAAATGTTTGTTTGATTAACACTAATAAATTTCTCTTATTCCGATTTTCATACAGATTTTTTGTTTTGACGATCTATATTTATTTCCCAGCCAGTATTAAATATTTGTCACTACTTACTTAGGTTTGCAGGGCTCTCCAAATTATTTGTTTCTTAAAAATGCCTCACGAAATAAAGAAGAAGCCAGTGCAGTTACTCGTTTTACCAGGTCTTGTCAAACCATTAAACATTTCTCTGTAAAAAAACTATATGAATATATTTTATTTATTTAATGTATTTCTAATAAATTTTAATTAAAGTATCTCTAGAATAAAAACATATAAACCTGGTAGTTTTGAGGTTAGGAATAAATGTAAAATATTTGTTTATAAATAGAAGAAAGTGCTACCTGTAAGTTGAAGATAACAAAAAACCTAAAATGGGACACTTATATTATGTTTGATGTGTAGTAAGCAATGACAGGATGTGAACCAAGCAGGACGTTATGGCAAATTGAAGGACCTAGCCTGACATATGGTCATATTGTATTACGTAACCACCAAGGTGAAGAAGAAGAAAATAAAGCACTGGTTTCGTTGTGAGTTGACAGATATAGAAGGCATAAAGAGAAATCACGTGTTAGTCAGAATAATGAACAAGAATAATAATAAAAAAATTAATTTCAAGTCAATTCCTACTTACATCAACAAAGACTATTGTATTTAGTTTCTTTTTATTTTATAATTACAATGAATACAAAATATGTATATACATATGTCAGGATAACAATATTAACTGGCAAAGTCTCTCTAAGGGAAATATCTTCCCTTAGAGTTCCATTATAGAAAAAGGATAAAGACCCTTACACGCCCACTTAAGGAGAAGGATGAAGGCCTATTTGACAAGAAGGATCAATAAGAATATATATAATTATGTTGGCCTTATTACAAGACACAATTCCCCCAAAATATAGCATGGGTGGACAGTGCCGCTTACCCGATGTAGGTATAACCGAACTGGGGTAACTAAATCCGATGTAACACTTTTGTTGGCCTTATTACATGACACAATCCCCCATAATATAGCATGGGTGGACAGTGCAACTAAATCAGATGTAACTCTTTTGTTGGCATATGGAAGGATAGATTCCCGGTGGCGACGTCGCGTGAAAATTAAAAATATAAATAGACATTTTTTCAAGATATTTAATTGTTATGCATCTAAAAACCTAGAACATTTATTGTATTTTTACTATCTAAAACATAAAATCATTAAAATTGGTTTTTAATGGTGACAGGTTTCGCCATGATTATGTGTTAACTAAAGCCGTGTTGCATGTTGAGTAGGCTATATTAGATGGATTGGAATTGTAAGGCGCAATATGGTTTTGGTGGACTGTTCTAATGTTCCAGGGGGCAGGCATCGCACCTAATTGGTATCGGCTTCATACAACTCCACCAGAGGGAAAAGTAATGATTAGTTAATAGAATTGAATGTGCTGTATTCGGGGGGGGTGTATTCGGACGAGTAAAAGATGTAGAAAGAGAAGCTAATTTAGGTAAATATGATGGTATATATGTATTTATATTTTACACATACACACACTATCTTTTTCTCTCTCTCTCTCTCTCACACACACACACACACACACACACACACAACCACCCACCCACCCACCCACACACACACACACACACACCCACCCACCCACACACACACACACACACACACACACACACACACACACACACATACAATATATACTTCATAAACAGGAGCATTTTATGAACAAATTAAATAAACAAATAATATTCCAGTCTATGAAGTGTGTTAAATAAATAACAATTACCCTTGCTACAAATATTTAAACACCCTTCATTTACATTTCGCCAACACAGTTAGCATCATCAGAAGGTTATAAATAAAATTTCAAATTTCATTTTATGAAGTGTGTATTCTATAATAATTTATAGATTACTATAACCATGCCTATAACAAGATTCTACCTGAACAAAATAAACTGGTCTAAGCTTCTTGCCAACAAGCAGTGTGAGCATTTTCAAAAGCTTGTTGTTCCCTGAGTGACCACATGACACTCTCTCCATTCAGTAAAGTAAATATAATAGAGATATTTTAAAACACCAAGAACGGATGTACCTCAATCAACGTCCCGTGTCCAGTTTGTTTTTCAATGATAACTTTTCAATTTTTTGCCCAATCATTTACATCGCTAAGGTTGTAATTATTTGAACCATCCCTCCTCCCCCGATGGAATGCTGCCGCATCAGTGTAATGGCTGCCTTTTCTCGCTTCGAATTGTCTTCCAAGCCCAAATTGTTCCCGAAATACCCAGTACAGTGTTTTTTTTTTACCCACTCGTATGACAACCCCGGGCGATGATCTGCAGTCTTCGTTTTTGACAAAGCTGCAAAAAACGGCACTAAAGTTAAAAACACTGGCCTACAACAGTCGCCGCTTATTGCTATCATCCAGTACTAAATATATGTATTTACTTCTATTTAATGACTGAAAATACAATCCTAATTCTTTTGGCAACCATAAACTTTAAGACTGTTATTTCTATCACTAAACACAATGATTTAAAATGGTTATATTTTAAATTTATTTAAGATAGAGTAACGATTTATTAGGGCTGATGTTTAAATTTAAAAAGATTGGCTAAAATAAGTCTCAGTTCAAGGGCGAGTTGTATCTCTACCTCTTGGGAACTGATTAGGTTATCATGTCTTATCCGTTGTTCTGCCCTCCATTCTGGCCTAATCTCGATTAGAATAGGAGGATTCTCCTGTCGCAATCAGCAACTCACAATATGCTCAGATACAGACATTTTATAATGATTTTAAAAAAAAGGTGTAGATATTAAAAACAAAATGCAGATAAACTACACGAAATACAGGTATTCTATTGTGAACAAAAGTAGCATATTTTTAAAAAGAGGTGTAGATATTTAAAACAAAATGCAGATAAACTACACGAAATACAGGTATTCTATTGTGAACAAAAGTAGCATATTTTTAAAAAGAGGTGTAGATATTTAAAACAAAATGCAGATAAACTACACAACATACAGGTATTCTATTGTAAACAAAAGTAGCATATTTTTAAAAAGAGGTGTAGATATTTAAAACAAAATGCAGATAAACTACACGAAATACAGGTATTCTATTGTGAACAAAAGTAGCATATTTTTAAAAAGAGGTGTAGATATTTAAAACAAAATGCAGATAAACTACACAACATACAGGTATTCTATTGTAAACAAAAGTAGCATATTTTTAAAAAAAGGTGTAGATATTAAAAACAAAATGCAGATAAACTACACGAAATACAGGTATTCTATTGTGAACAAAAGTAGCATATTTTTAAAAAGAGGTGTAGATATTTAAAACAAAATGCAGATAAACTACACAACATACAGGTATTCTATTGTAAACAAAAGTAGCATATTTTTAAAAAGAGGTGTAGATATTTAAAACAAAATGCTGATGAACTACACAACATACAGATATTCTACTGTAAACAAAAGTAGCATATTTTTAAAAAAAGGTGTAGATATTTAAAACAAAATTCAGATAAACTACACAACATACAAATATACTATTGTAAACAAAAGTAGCATATTTTTAAAAAATGGTGTAGATATTTGAAACAACATGCCGATAATCTACACAAAATACAGATATTCTATTGTAAACAAAAGTAGAATATTTTTAAAAAAAGGTGTAGATATTTGAAACAAAATGCAGATAAACTACACAAAATACAGATATTCTATTGTAAACAAAAGTAGCATATTTTTAAAAAAAGGTGTAGATATTAAAAACAAAATGCAGATAAACTACACGAAATACAGGTATTCTATTGTGAACAAAAGTAGCATATTTTTAAAAAGAGGTGTAGATATTTAAAACAAAATGCAGATAAACTACACAACATACAGGTATTCTATTGTAAACAAAAGTAGCATATTTTTAAAAAGAGGTGTAGATATTTAAAACAAAATGCTGATGAACTACACAACATACAGATATTCTACTGTAAACAAAAGTAGCATATTTTTAAAAAAAGGTGTAGATATTTAAAACAAAATTCAGATAAACTACACAACATACAAATATACTATTGTAAACAAAAGTAGCATATTTTTAAAAAATGGTGTAGATATTTGAAACAACATGCCGATAATCTACACAAAATACAGATATTCTATTGTAAACAAAAGTAGAATATTTTTAAAAAAAGGTGTAGATATTTGAAACAAAATGCAGATAAACTACACAAAATACAGATATTCTATTGTGAACAAAAGTAGCATATTTTTAAAAAAAGGTGTAGATATTTGAAACAAAATGCCGATAATCTACACAAAATACAGATATTCTATTGTAAACAAAAGTAGAATATTTTTAAAAAAAGGTGTAGATATTTAAAACAAAATGCTGATAAACTACACAAAATACAAATATTCTATTGTAAACAAAAGTAGAATATTTTTAAAAAAAGGTGTAGATATTTGAAACAAAATTCAGATAATCTACACAACATACAGATATTCTATTGTAAACAAAAGTAGGATATTTTTAAAAAGAAGTGTAGATATATCAAACACAATGCGAATAGTTTTCACAAAAGTAAATGAAACAACAAAACGTTACGTTTTAAATAAAGGTTTGAAAAACGTAAAATTTTTAAATCAGTAAAACAAATTATAATTTTGTCGAATTATTCCAATGTGTAATTAACTAAACATATGTTTAAGAGCTAAACTTTCTTCAGTAGTTCGCTCAAGTAAATAAACTATGCTGCTACATAGAGCAACCAGGACATTCAAGGTCATAAACTCTGATACCATTCATATTTACAAAAAATAAAATATTTCAAGCACGAAAAATCTCACTAATTAATTCGTACGATAAAACGGCGGATTTTATACCCGTTATTGCGAGTTTATCGTTGAATCTGTTTCCATAAATCGTTGAGAGTACGAACCGGACCTGTCGCGTGGCAGGCGCGTGTCTGTCTCTTTCTCTCTCTCTCTCTCTCTCTCTACACCTGCCCGGTCAACCGCCAAACCCAACCTCATCTAATTAATTTTCTCTCTTTTTTTAATAAAGAAAAAACTGTATATTGTGAGTGCAAGCAGCGGTACAGTTTGGCGCAAATGGCTTGACTCGCTGTGCATTTCTTGTTGCAGGCTTTAAGGTGTCGTCCATACTTACACAGACATGTAATTTATACGAAGCACTGGAAGGGGGAGCATATTAGTATACGACAATTAGGCCTATTATCTTAACCACTGTCTACTTGTTGGCCCTGTAATTTGATCATAAATAATGGACAAGTGGGGGGATCTAATGCGAGTAATTCTAATCTATACTTGATTTCATCGGAGCTTTAATCGGAGCTTTAACGAATTCTAATGTTTTCTTGTTTTTTTCCTCACATTGAATCTTTCTGCACTCCATTTTAAAATCAAGCTAGATGAGTAAAAATAAAACAAACAATTTTAAATTTGGGGTCCAGACAAAAAGACAGACAACCCGGCTTGTAATTTCGGATGCTCTAATAACCGCTTTAATTTAAGTTTTTTTACGATCACTGGCAGCAATGGCAGATGACTATCACAACCCCTTCGGCTAAATAATGATTTTCCTTTAAAGTAAGTGCAATGTTTATTTCTCAGACGTGATTATGTCACATGACAAGGTACTCGTCATTACTTTAGTGACGTAATAGAATTATCTAGTTTACATTATGCTGAAATTAGAACAGTTTATAGGCACGGCCTAAATACGTTATTTATGTAGTTATCCGTCCAGATGGAAACGCGCATTGTGCAATTACCTTTAAAAGTCAAAACATCACCTTCTTAGACGTTAATAAAGAAAACATTTTAATCTTAACCAAATTACCTCTCTTAATTGTAGTCCTAATAAAAGAGGGAGTTTAATTTTTAATTAAAAAATACGTGCCTCTGAAATCATCCCCTGTGTTTTCTTGAATCCTGCCATGCCGCCTGCTATTTCATGTGATCGGCCAAAATATCTTATGGAGGGGAAGGTATTTAATACCCGTGTTCTGAGACATAGGGAAGTGTCTTTGCACATTTTGAAGAGTTAGGAGCACACTTATGTAGGAAATGGGTGGACTGTGACATCCCTTTGTAGAGAAATGGTAGAAATGGAGATTAAATTAACAGGACATGCGAGAAGGACTTGATTCTCTGGACAATGAGTTATTCCATAGCTTGGACAGGGTTCCCCAACTAATATAGACTATCTCTAATGTAATACCTACGTAACACTCTGTTTCCTTGACCTATCTTCATTCTATTTGAATAATTAGCAACTTCCGATGCAACATCAATGTTTTGCTTGTCATTGTTGTATTTTACTTTCCATTACACAAAATATTTTCCCCCTTACAACGTCCTTATCAAGCGTGGTTGTTATTATACACTACCAATAGCGTTACTTCACAAGCGTGGTTGTTATTATACACTACCAATAGCGTTACTTCACAAGCGTGGTTGTTATTATACACTACCAATAGCGTTACTTCACAAGCGTGGTTGTTATTATACACTACCAATAGCGTTACTTCACAAGCGTGGTTGTTATTATACACTACCAATAGCGTTACTTCACAAGCGTGGTTGTTATTATACACTACCAATAGCGTTACTTCACAAGCGTGGTTGTTATTATACACTACCAATAGCGTTACTTCACAAGCGTGGTTGTTATTATACACTACCAATAGCGTTACTTCACAAGCGTGGTTGTTATTATACACTACCAATAGCGTTACTTCACAAGCGTGGTTGTTATTATACACTACCAATAGCGTTACTTCACAAGCGTGGTTGTTATTATACACTACCAATAGCGTTGCTTCACAAGCGTGGTTGTTATTATACACTACCAATAGCGTTGCTTCACAAGCGTGGTTGTTATTATACACTACCAATAGCGTTGCTTCACAAGCGTGGTTGTTATTATACACTACCAATAGCGTTACTTCACAAGCGTGGTTGTTATTATACACTACCAATAGCGTTGCTTCACAAGCGTGGTTGTTATTATACACTACCAATAGCGTTGCTTCACAAGCGTGGTTGTTATTATACACTACCAATAGCGTTGCTTCACAAGCGTGGTTGTTATTATACACTACCAATAGCGTTATTTCACAAGCGTGGTTGTTATTATACACTACCAATAGCGTTACTTCACAAGCGTGGTTGTTATTATACACTACCAATAGCGTTACTTCACAAGCGTGGTTGTTATTATACACTACCAATAGCGTTACTTCACAAGCGTGGTTGTTATTATACACTACCAATAGCGTTGCTTCACAAGCGTGGTTGTTATTATACACTACCAATAGCGTTATTTCACAAGCGTGGTTGTTATTATACACTACCAATAGCGTTACTTCACAAGCGTGGTTGTTATTATACACTACCAATAGCGTTATTTCACAAGCGTGGTTGTTATTATACACTACCAATAGCGTTACTTCACAAGCGTGGTTGTTATTATACACTACCAATAGCGTTACTTCACAAGCGTGGTTGTTATTATACACTACCAATAGCGTTATTTCACAAGCGTGGTTGTTATTATACACTACCAATAGCGTTACTTCACAAGCGTGGTTGTTATTATACACTACCAATAGCGTTACTTCACAAGCGTGGTTGTTATTATACACTACCAATAGCGTTGCTTCACAAGCGTGGTTGTTATTATACACTACCAATAGCGTTGCTTCACAAGCGTGGTTGTTATTATACACTACCAATAGCGTTATTTCACAAGCGTGGTTGTTATTATACACTACCAATAGCGTTACTTCACAAGCGTGGTTGTTATTATACACTACCAATAGCGTTACTTCACAAGCGTGGTTGTTATTATACACTACCAATAGCGTTACTTCACAAGCGTGGTTGTTATTATACACTACCAATAGCGTTGCTTCACAAGCGTGGTTGTTATTATACACTACCAATAGCGTTGCTTCACAAGCGTGGTTGTTATTATACACTACCAATAGCGTTGCTTCACAAGCGTGGTTGTTATTATACACTACCAATAGCGTTACTTCACAAGCGTGGTTGTTATTATACACTACCAATAGCGTTGCTTCACAAGCGTGGTTGTTATTATACACTACCAATAGCGTTGCTTCACAAGCGTGGTTGTTATTATACACTACCAATAGCGTTGCTTCACTAGCGTGGTTGTTATTATACACTACCAATAGCGTTATTTCACTAGCGTGGTTGTTATTATACACTACCAATAGCGTTATTTCACAAGCGTGGTTGTTATTATACACTACCAATAGCGTTACTTCACAAGCGTGGTTGTTATTATACACTACCAATAGCGTTACTTCACAAGCGTGGTTGTTATTATACACTACCAATAGCGTTGCTTCACAAGCGTGGTTGTTATTATACACTACCAATAGCGTTACTTCACAAGCGTGGTTGTTATTATACACTACCAATAGCGTTACTTCACAAGCGTGGTTGTTATTATACACTACCAATAGCGTTACTTCACAAGCGTGGTTGTTATTATACACTACCAATAGCGTTACTTCACAAGCGTGGTTGTTATTATACACTACCAATAGCGTTACTTCACAAGCGTGGTTGTTATTATACACTACCAATAGCGTTGCTTCACAAGCGTGGTTGTTATTATACACTACCAATAGCGTTACTTCACAAGCGTGGTTGTTATTATACACTACCAATAGCGTTACTTCACAAGCGTGGTTGTTATTATACACTACCAATAGCGTTACTTCACAAGCGTGGTTGTTATTATACACTGCCAATAGCGTTACATCACAAGCGTGGTTGTTATTATACACTACCAATAGCGTTACTTCACAAGCGTGGTTGTTATTATACACTACCAATAGCGTTACTTCACAAGCTTGCATCTTATCATTTGAAACTTTCAGCATCATTGTCTTCGTTTCATTTCAATAAAAGATTCAGGAAATAATTGTTTCTATTTCTCTCTCTATTCTCCAGTATCTGCATATCTCCTGCAAGACCACTTCAGTGACGCCCTCCTTGATAAGCTTTGTTAAAATCTAATCTGAAGCAACGGGAAACAGAAACAGTTTCTTGCTGACATTCTACTTTTTTTCTTTTTTTTCATCCACTCACTAAATAACTGGATAGATTTATTTCACAAAATCTTTTTTTTGCTTAAAACGTGTTAGCAAGCAAGTGATCAGGTTGTGAAGCAAAGATCAGGCTACATTCAAACATCACGGTTCCAATTAAAACAAAAATAACCCATTAAACTTGTCGTGAAAACAAATCTTTCATGAAAATACTCAAAATAAACAAACTAAAAAGTTCTTAATTTCAAACTAAGTGTACCTAAAATAAATTCCTGTTGGTTAATTTCACTTCCTAATTATTCTCTATTGACACGTCATACACGCTATACACGGACGCTTCACTAGCTTTGGAACTTTTTTTAATTTTTCTAACACTTTTTAAAAAATTATTCTGTTCAAACATTTTCACTTGATTGAAACGATAGGAATATAAACGCCTTGTTATAAAAAATTAAGTCAAGGGAAGTTTATATTACATTGAAATAAATAATTAAGAAATAACATCTCCTTTGCAGTTTTATTGATACTAGAATATATTTCTTCTATACTATACGTTTTAAATAAAATTAAAAAAAAAATATTTTCATTAGAGCTCCATTTGCCTTATTTCATAAATTTTAGAAGCTGAAATAACTTTGAAATCTCTCTACCTTTACAAATGCTTAAAATTACTGGTAGAAGGAAACAACAA
>JBAIZL010000005.1:221132792-221180292 GCA_036971475.1 Prosapia bicincta
ATTTAATTTGTGTATGTGAGTGGGTGAGAGAAGGAGGAAGAGAGAGGGAGAGAGGGAGAGGAGTTAGAGAGGGCTAGAGGAAAGGACGGAGAGGGAAAGATAGAGGGAGAGAAAAGGAAATAGGAAGGATAGAGAGGACGGAAGATCAAGAGAGGAAAGGAGATGGGAGGGCGAGGAGAGAGGGAGAAACAGTGGGGGGACAAAAGGGAGAGAGTTACTCATTTAGGTTCTTTTCTTGCATAACATTCTTCATTTAATCGAATAAATGTTTATATTACAGATACCTTTCCCTGATTTTAATAAACATTTCCTAAAACAGTTTTCCTTAACCTTGCTGAGTGTAAATATAGTTATGTAATCTACCCACCACACTCGATGCTATGGAATTCCGAGTGCCAGTATATCAGGTCCCTTTCTTGGTGTTCCATATCCTTCTTCTTTGAAGGAGTGTAAAGTATACACCTCTTCATGACCCCAACAGAGAAATTACTTACTTCAGGTGTATGGTATTTTCTCCCAGCGCACGTATACAACTCTTCATTACCCCAACAGAGAATTTATTTACTTCACGTATATGGTATTTTCTCCCAGCGCACGTATACAACTCTTCATTACCCCAACAGAGAATTTATTTACTTCACGTATATGGTATTTACAACCAGCGCACGTGTACACATCTTCATTACCCCAACAGAGAATTTATTTACTTCACGTATATGGTATTTACACCCAGCGCACGTGTACACATCTTCACGACCCCAAGAGAGGTTTTATTTACTTCAGGTGTATAGTATTTACTCCCAGCGCACGTGTACACCTCTTCATTAC
Source organism: Prosapia bicincta (assembly GCA_036971475.1). NCBI lineage: Eukaryota > Metazoa > Arthropoda > Insecta > Hemiptera > Cercopidae > Prosapia > Prosapia bicincta. The sequence goes on from JBAIZL010000005.1 coordinate 221,133,621, forward strand.
TCCAACAAAGAAATTATTTACTTCAGGTGTGTGGTATTTACTCCCAGCTCACGTGTACACCTCTTCATGACCCCAACAGAGACAATATTTATTTACTTCAGGTGCATGGTATTTACTCCCAAAACACGTGTACACCTCATTATGACCACAACAGAGAACATATTTACTTCAGGTGTATGGTATTTACTCCTAGGACACGTGTACACCTCTTCATGACCCCAACAGAGAATTTATTTACTTCAGGTGTATGGTATCTACTTCCAGCGCACGTGTACACCTCTTCATGACCCCAACAGACACAATATTTATTTACTTCAGGTGTATGTTATTTTTCCCAGAGCACTTGTACACCACCTCATGACCCCAACAGAGAAATTATTTACTTCATGTGTATTTTATTTACACCCAACGCACTTGTACACCACTTCATGACCCCAACAGCGAAAATATTTACTTCGGGTGTATGGTATTTACTTCCAGCGCACGTTAACACCTCTTCACACCCAAACAAAGAATTTATTTACTTCAGGTGTATGGTGTTTACTCCCAGCTCACGTGTACATCTCTTCATGACCCCAACAGAGAATTTATTTACTTTAGGTGTATGGTATTTACACCCAGCGCTTTGGGGCTCCCCACCCCATATCCTTTGCTCTTAACTATATTATAGACTTCGCATATTTATTTTCTATTCTTCAGATGGAAATGAATCTATACTGAATGGACACCTTAAAAGCTCGGACAAAATTACCGGACTTTATACAATGTTGCACAAACTCGTCTGATCGCTTGACGTACTGGGTTCGGTTGTAAATACGCCAAATATGGAGGTACCCGGAAATCGACACGCTGGAGTACTCGTATGTCATTGCGACGTCTGTCTCTCTTTCTGTCTCTCTCTCTACATCAACAATTGGTCAAATACGTGGAAGACAATAACCTTCCCATTCCATTTTAGGCATATGTTTAGGCAACACCACTGCAAGGGCGCAGATGGCTAATCGGATACGGTCGGCCTTCCCCTGCGGAGGGACAGTTCTAATACGTTGACACTATAATAGTTTGATACTCATAGAATGTTATTATTTATAGAGCTGTCACAAGTAAACGTCCAAATGGAGCTGCTTACGTGTGTACTGTTTCACCGTGTACTTAAATGCATCGTCACCAATGGCGTAAGTGATCGACCGACACGGTATTGTGAACACTAACGTGGTGTAAGGGTAGGCCTATCTCTGATCTTTATACTCGCTCTAACGCAGACGGCCTTTACTTCTATAACAATCCAGATTCGACTGGAAATAAGATCACGCGAATCAGGAGGATCCAAACTTTCATGTTTGTATTAATAAAAGGGAGATTGAATCGCGTGTATTACTGTATTTATAAGAAAGTACAACCGGTTTTACAAAGAGTCAAGGAGGCAACCAAAAACGGTTCATTCAGAAAACCTACTTGACGGTGCAAGAGCTAAAGGATCATGTGTTCCTTCCTAGGTAACAAGATCACGGAACACCTGTTACTGAAATAAATCAACCAATGAAAAAAAATTGAAAAAACAATACGTCCTACATGAGAATAAACCAAAAACAGACAGAAAATGTTGGTGCTATTTGAAGAAATACAGTGTAAAACAATAAATACAGTATTAGGAGACACAAGGTAAATGACGACGTTATAAAAAAAATAGAGTATTAGGAGACATAAGGTAAATGACGAAGTTATAAAATAAATATAGTATTAGGAGACACAAGGTAAATGACGAAGTTATAAAATAAATGGAGTATTAGGAGACACAAGGTAAATGACGAAGTTATAAAATAAATATAGTATTAGGAGACACAAGGTAAATGACGAAGTTATAAAATAAATATAGTATTAGGAGACACAAGGTAAATGACGAAGTTATAAAATAAATATAGTATTAGGAGACACAAGGTAAATGACGAAGTTATAAAATAAATAGAGTATTAGGAGACATAAGGTAAATGACGAAGTTATAAAATAAATATAGTATTAGGAGACACAAGGTAAATGACGAAGTTATAAAATAAATATAGTATTAGGAGACACAAGGTAAATGACGAAGTTATAAAATAAATATAGTATTAGGAGACACAAGGTAAATGACGAAGTTATAAAATAAATATAGTATTAGGAGACACAAGGTAAATGACGATGTTATAAAATAAATATAGTATTAGGAGACACAAGGTAAATGACGAAGTTATAAAATAAATATAGTATTAGGAGACACAAGGTAAATGACGAAGTTATAAAATAAATATAGTATTAGGAGACACAAGGTAAATGACGAAGTTATAAAATAAATATAGTATTAGGAGACACAAGGTAAATGACGAAGTTATAAAATAAATAGAGTATTAGGAGACACAAGGTAAATGACGAAGTTATAAAATAAATATAGTATTAGGAGACATAAGATAAATGACGAAGTTATAAAATAAATATAGTATTAGGAGACATAAGATAAATGACGAAGTTATAAAATAAATATAGTATTAGGAGACATAAGATAAATGACGAAGTTATAAAATAAATATAGTATTAGGAGACACAAGGTAAATGACGAAGTTATAAAATAAATATAGTATTAGGAGACACAAGGTAAATGACGATGTTATAAAATAAATATAGTATTAGGAGACACAAGGTAAATGACGAAGTTATAAAATAAATATAGTATTAGGAGACACAAGATAAATGACGAAGTTATAATATAAATATAGTATTAGGAGACACAAGGTAAATGACGAAGTTATAAAATAAATATAGTATTAGGAGACACAAGGTAAATGACGAAGTTATAAAATAAATATAGTATTAGGAGACACAAGGTAAATGACGAAGTTATAAAATAAATATTTTTCTTGTCATCACCTAATATTGCCGAGTCAGAGTTAGATATATGCTGTAACATCTGCGCTCTAAACATCGACTAGATCATGGTGCTTACTGTACGTGGCCTTATTGTCTGCCAAGTTTTATTTTTATATTTTATGAAAAACTAGCTTCAAGTATAAAGTATTACTGTTAGCGTAAAGGTGTCACGTGTGCAACTGCGCATGCTCGCTGAGAAGGTGAACAGGGGCAGTAATTAGGCGGTTAAATGACATTCTCTTAAAAAAGCGTCCCGTTCCCCCAAATTTGGCGCGTTCCAGAAAGTCACTATCCACGCGGAGAATATTAATCTGAAATGACTTTATTTAGAGTTGCCCAGGCAGACACACGAACCAGATACTCCAGCACGTTCTTCCTGCAACAAGGACACGATACAACAATCTGTTACTTTGGCGATTTTTTTTAAGCTTTTGGTTTCGTGTCATTTAAAAATTCTTTAGCAGACATGTTTTGGACGTTTCCTTTTCCAGACAGTAATACCTGCTAACGGTTTGCGATTCTGGGCTACACTCACCGAATCCAAAGAACCAACCTCATTTGTTAGGTTTTTATGCTTCACTAAGCTAAACTAAATATTATTGATTATATAAAAATCTTTGAAAGTAGACCGAGGCAAAATTAAATTAAACCTATTACATTTATTAGGCAATAGAGTTGATAATTCCCTTTTTAATCTAGAGGAAAAGGCAAAAAAAGTCCACAGAACTGTGGAAAGGTAATTAGAACATATCCACCAGTCCCGCGCAGAGAGCTGTTTAAACAAGACTCACTTCCACAGCCTATTTCTTAAAAAAATGAATTTATCAGTGTCGAAGCCGAATATTAAATAGGAATAAACTGCAGTTCTTATTTGGACTCCAGTGTATGAATGAATTGCGACCAAAGTGTAATACTACTAAAATGGACGCCAAATACGTTAACAAGTTTGATAGTAATTTAAACACTTTCACAACCCATTAAACCAAATACACACACACACGCGCGCGCGCGCGCGTGCGTGTATGTGTGTGTGTGTATGTATGTGTGTCTGAGAGAGAGAGAGAGAGAGAGATTTATTTTACCAACTCTAAAGATTTGTTAAGGGCAAAAAATATAACAAATACCGACGTTTAGACAATGCAATATGATTTACGTTTTCCTTCAGTAAAAGTCTGCGTATATTCAGGCGATATGTAAAGAAATTTAAAATACCAATTTAAATTAAAATTTATTTCGAATCATAATAAAGCGTGTATAGTGAATATACACCCTCTGGACTCACTGTCACTCGTCGTAACATTAAGTGAGCAAAGTCGTGTATATAAAGTGGAACACCCTTCCGTGCATAGAGAAGGTCAAGTAGCATTGAATAAGGTTAACAAGGGAACGTGAGATACCTTTGCTACTGGAAATAAGAAGGCAGCAAGTGGTCGCCTATCTGAATATATCCACCCTCAAGCAGTGTCACAGAAAAGAACCCAATCAGGTCCAGCGTAAGCCTTGAGTTTCTCAATTCGAATGAGGAAAAGAATATAGTGTTAACAACTGGATAAATAGGAAATGAAATTATAAATATAAATAAAGATTGACAAGTAATAAAACTAAATAAAACACACTTGAAGGGACGGTGAAAGAAAGAAAGTGAAGTGGAGGTAGTATGAATGATGGGTTGTACATCGACTCCATTGAAGCCAAAGCATGAATTCTCAGCTACTTACATTTCCATACGACATTTATTACTCGGCTGGAATTTCAATAAACTAATCCTCTTACGAACTGCGCATGCCCCTGTTTATCGCAACATTACCACATTTCTGGCAATCAACTCGTTTGACAACCATTCTCCGAAAATATGCGGGAAACGCAACGGAAGCAGAATGTGGTTGCCACCCGTTACCTCCGACTCGGCGAGTGTGGTGTCGGAATTTTTTTAAAATTTCATTAATTTTGCAAAAAATATTTCAATCTGCGAGTCCGTTAATAACAGAGATAAACATGGTTCCTAATGAAATGAATTCAGAGAACTTTCTAAAATGGAAAAAATGTGCCACCGTGACAGGAATTACGATAAAAACAAAGCCAGAGAAATTTATTAGTATATGAGAGATAGTGCTCCAAACTTTCTTTTGATATGGGTAGAAAGAACTATTTCATGTGCGACCTAGCCAATAACGTGAGCCCCATACTGAACAAACAATCACGTTCTTCTTTGGTAAGATACCTCTCTTCGCTCCAATGGAGATCAGGTAAGAGACTCCACTCAAGGTCTGCTATAGTTTCCAGTTATTCTCGGCACCAATGGGTCATATCTTCACTTGAAGCTAGGTATCACACACAAAGCTAGTCATAAATGAAGAATTGGTAAGTTTTATAACCTGGAGCTTGGGGACTGCGGGTCTTGGCGAGATGCCATGGACAATAGAAGGGAGGTGCTCGCAGGTCATTTTCAAAAACATCGACCCTTGGACTCCCTCTAACTCATAGGTTCCCTCATTATATTGTTACTTAATACGTTATAATGTAAATTATAAATAAAAATAGGGCGTCTAAGGCGTCATGTAGGATTGTGTAAGGGTTGGAACTGGTAGGCAGCGAATTATAGCCCCAATGAGGGATGATTACAGAGCCTTTTTCTAGATGACGAATATACAATTCATACCGTGACAAGAGTCAAGTGTCACCTTATAAAATTTGAGCTAAAGGTCAAGATGAAAGTAGGTTCAAGAAAGAGCCTCTTCAGAAAATAGTAGGGCATATTATTTTTCTAGTAACAGACAATCATTATGATCTGTCATTAGTCATAACTAATTCCATGTATAGGTCAAATTTTATAAGCTGGCACTTGGCTTGTATTAGTCATCTATAAAACATCACACACTTTCGTCCCCCCTCATCGAGAACATACATCGCAACCCATAGACAATTCTATTAGTAGGCTCCGCCAACACTCTGTTTTCATTTGTTGATATAGTTAATACACATTAAAAAGTATTAATAAGTAAAAAAATAATGGATCAATCCTATCAGTCAACGGAAGTGCAAGAGTCGATGTTTTTGAATATGACCACGAGCACCTCCACCCTCCCCTCGTCCTCGGTCCGCAACCCCAAGTGTCAGCTTATAAAATTTGACCTATACTCTTCCTTATACGACTTCTTATTGTGGAGTGTTTTTTTTACAAATCTAAATAGCAGTACGCCTACTTCAGTTCAAATATAAAAAGTAAAATGTGCAGTTAAAAATCTAGAAGAAGCTATCTTTAAATTCGATATGTATTTAAGAATGAAATACCAAATTAAACAAACAAACAAATCTTTGCAAATCGATAACATTGTACTATTACGTTTGCTGTACGTTAGAGTTAACGTATTAAAAAACATTTGAATACTACAAGTGTATTTTAAATAAAAATTATTGGAGTATTTCACCGTAAACCCTAGGCCTACTAGGCGTGCATAACTGGAACAAATGTAAGTAGCGCATAACTTAATGATACAGCAGATAAATTGTAAAATAAAATTAACAATTACTATAGAAAGACTTGTTTGTTAAATAGTAAAAATAACAATCACTAAAGAGCAATGACCCTTGCTACAAATATTTAACCAAACTTGATGTACATTTCGCCAACACATTTAACATCATCAGAAGGTTATAAACATACTGATATCAAATGTTTGTAACCTTCTGATGTTGGAACTGTGTTGGGAAAATATACATCAAGTTTGATTAAATATTTGTAGCAAGGGTCAATGTTGTTTAGTGATTATAATTATGTTACTGTGCTCTGTAGAGATTTGAGTATAAAAATGATCTTCTGTTTTTCATTTTTTTTTTTATTAATGTAAATAAGGTTAGAATTTATCTTATTTGGAAAATTGTTAATTTTGGACCCCCTCGAGAATATAATTAATCCGCTCCTTCGGCTCTTGAAGTTGTATGTAATGACCAGAACTAACAAATTACGTTACTATTTTCACTTTCGTCTATACCTGAATCTAGTGTAATTGATATTCTTCGATAAATTCATGAACAAATGTTTTACGATGAAAATTAATAAATTTTTAAAAAAATCAGTAAATATATCTCTTCCGATCTGTAAAAACATATGACAAACCATCGAACATTTTAGAAGTATGCTTGTACATACAACTAAGAAAATAATAAATGATATATAAATATTAAAACGAAATAGCACTGTTATAAAATATTAAATATATAATTTGTAAATAACTTCTAAGAAACACCCTAAATATTACAACGTGTGAACATCACCCGAAGACCGCCATGAAAAGTGAAAGAAGAAAATGTTACACTAGTCGCATTCGGTTAATTAAACTAGGAGCGAAGCCTTGTCTGAGCACGGCCTTGCCAGTTACGTCTTCTAATCAGTGGGCCCTCAGGAAAGATAAATAAGCCCGTCTCGACAACGGTACATCAATCGCTTTCAAAGCTCTCGAATCTAGGCAAAAGAAATGAAGTGTCAGAATGTTTTGCAAACCGTCCGGGCGGGGAACTAGGATGTGCTAAATTCCATTATAAACCGGCGGGCTCGGCATTCCACGTGCGCCAAGAGCAGTTGGCTTTTCTAAAAAGGCTAATGGACGTTCGGACGGATATAATTTTGAAAAACAATAAAAACTTGTTTAATTTATTCATGTATTCGATCTTCAACTTTACAATTATAGGCTACGCAAAATCGGCTCGTTGTAAATATTTATTTCCGAGACATGGCTTCGTCCCGCTTGGATATTTATAACTTTATTTGGGAAAGGTGCGCGCATTCAGCCGCAGTAATTGTAACATTTTCCCAAAGCCAATGAACAAGCAAACCTTTTAACTTTAGGAGACGAAAAATTCCCTTTATTTCCGCTTTGATATTTGTGAAAGTTTTTCACCAGAAGCTGTACTTTGAAGTTATCTTCACGAACAGGTAAAGTCTTCATACCCAATAAACTCCACGACTATTTAACTGTCGGGGGCACAATATTACCTCCAGTTCCCGTATTCATGGTCTATACTATGTTACCATAAGCACCCCAACTGAATTTGTATAATTGGTTTCAGCGACATAACGTTGCCTCCTTTAGGAATTAAAACCCTTTTTTAAGAGGTGGATATCAAGAGTAGCTTCACACGAACACAATTAAGAATTTATTACATTAAAGAAATAATGTAACACCTATCGTAGGTAGTGTAATACGAAGGGGTACCTAGAGGGGGTAAGTACAAAAAGCTTTTTGCAGAAAATCAAATAAAACTTTAAAGCAGCTACAAACTATCAAAATAAATAGATTTGCGAACTTTAAAAATAAACTGCACAAACAAATAATTAAATCCCCAAGACTTTAACTACATTTGATAGCAAGTTCACAAGACCTATTTTATTTTACGGCCCGTGCTAGCCTATTCGTTTTCCTAATGAGACCTTTTAGATTTTGCCACTGGACTCGGATTTTTGATCGATTGAATTTAAATCTATCACGATCCTAATCTTTTACCTCATAATTTAAAATTAACAATATTCAAAACATATCTGAAATCTATTTTACAAGTTGTGAGACAGACAGAAAGAAATACGTTTTCATCGCGGACAAAGAAATAGGCAACGAACTGTCGGCGAAATATCACTGTATTACCTCGATCTAACACTAGATCTAGATAAACTAAATATTGTTTTTTTAGTTCTTTAATTTTCGAAGGCTGATTATAATAATCACTGTCAAATTAGACAGTTAAAAGTTCTTTGTATATTATTAAAACAGTTCCTGACTGGAGCGGGTTCTCTATGCTGTTCCCCATAATGAATTATCTTTACATTTATCTATACATAACAACGGGCATCTTCTAGCGATAAAAACAACTCATCAGTTGTATCTGCCGAATGTATATATTCCATCTAGAAAATATTTATGTTTCTCTAATTTGCTTAACAAATGTGGAACAGCGTTGTGATTAATTGTTGGCTTCATGCCTACATTTCAAGGCCATCATGCATGACATTTCTGTGACTTCAAGTAAGTGTGTACATAAACAAGCCGACAGTGTTTTCCAACCAAACACTATATATCTATAAAGGTATAAATATATTTAAAAAAAATGTATACATCAGTTCATTTATATTTTGAATACGAAACTAATGTGTTCAATGATAAACTGTTATTGAAAGAAATTGCGTGATTTCAAAGCAGACAAACAGGGGAGAATTTGTAAGGAAATTACGTTGAACTCTGTTTATATTTCTGTTAAGGTATTTTCTTGTTCAGCACTGTTACATATGTGACATATGAATAAAACTCTAGAAAACCTTTACTGAAAGTAAAAAATAAGCCTATTATTAAATTTAATGTTTAACTAAAACATTTTTCAATATGTTACACTTTCCTATAGTAGTTCTTACTTTTGTAATTGTTGGGGTCGGACGTTTAGAGATATGTCAACTCAGACGGTAACACATCCCCTGAAACGCCTGTCCTCAGTGTAAGTGCTACTATAGGCAAGTGTACCATATTTACAAGCGGTTTTAGTTAACAACTAGTGGCTCACGAGGATATGGGATCAACAAACATTTTTAAATTTATTAAATTAAAGATTTAGTCAAATACTCTTGCACAAACCTAAGAAAAAATATAGAAATGCATTAAGGAACCGAAACCACGATGTGACATCTCTTGATGGAGGATGGTAAATAATAGTAACATATCTTTTAAAACTGATCTGTCTAGCCTTTGTCTTTTAAGGTTTTTTTGGTGATTTTCAAAACATTTTTCATTTTTGTTGCCTGTTACATTTAGATTTTGCCCCATTGAGAAAAAACTTTAAAATAGTAAATGTAATATTTTAAAAATTGATTTGTATTTAAAATCTTCATCAATTTCAGTATTTAAACAAATAATATACATTCCACTAGCCGCTACCCTAATCACGGCTGGGGCTTTAAAATGAGGAGCTTCTCTAGAAAGGGAATATGTATAGAACTAAATGTGATTAACCAGAATACAATTTCATTTATTTGTTTCGTTCCTGTTAATTAAATAAAAGTAACAACTAATTATGCAATAGAATTTCATAGATTACGAGTAATATAGCAACTTCAATTTAAAAAGTTTATAAGGTTAATTTTAAATTTATTTCTGTATTATAAAACTACCCCCAAACATACATATTAAGATACTACCCTCCCCAGAGAGAGAGAGAGAGAGAGAGAGAAACAGACAGACAGATACAAAGAAAGATAGATAGGTAGATAGGGTGATAGATTTACAGATTGATAGATAGACAGACAGATAGATATATAGGTAGAAAGATAATCAGACAGACTTATAGATTGATTGATAGATAGATAGATCGGTAGGTAGACAGATAGACAGATAGGCAAATAGGTAGAAAGATAGACAGACCTATAGATTGATTGTTAGATAGATATATGGATAGATAGATAGATAGATAGATAGATAGATAGGTAGACAGATAGATAGATAGGTAAATAGGTAGAAAGATAATCAGACAGACCTATAGATTGATTGCTAGATAGATATACTGATAGATAGATAGGTATACATATAGATAGATAGGTAAATAGGTAGAAAGATAAACAGACAGTCCTATAAGATTGACTGATAGATAGATATACTGATAGATAGATAGGTAAATAGGTAGAAAGATAAACAGACATACCTATAGATTGATTGACAGATAGATATACTGATAGATAGATAGATCGGTAGGTAGACAGATAGATGAATAGGTAAATAGGTAGAAAGATAAACAGACAGACCTATAGATTGATTGACAGATAGATATACTGATAGATAGATAGGTAAATAGGTAGAAAGATAAACAGACAGACCTATAGATTGATTGACAGATAGATATACTGATAGATAGATAGATCGGTAGGTAGACTGATAGATGAATAGGTAAATAGGTAGAAAGATAAACAGACAGACCTATAGATTAATTGATAGATAGATATACTGATAGATAGTTAGATAGATAGGTAGACTGGTAGATGAATAGGTAGAAAGATAAACAGACAGACCTATAGATTGATTGACAGATAGATATACTGATAGATAGATAGATCGGTAGGTAGACTGATAGATGAATAGGTAAATAGGTAGAAAGATAAACAGACAGACCTATAGATTGATTGACAGATAGATATACTGATAGATAGATAGATCGGTAGGTAGACTGATAGATGAATAGGTAAATAGGTAGAAAGATAAACAGACAGACCTATAGATTGATTGCTAGATAGATATACTGATAGATAGATAGGTATACATATAGATAGATAGGTAAATAGGTAGAAAGATAAACAGACAGTCCTATAAGATTGACTGATAGATAGATAGGTAAATAGGTAGAAAGATAAACAGACATACCTATAGATTGATTGACAGATAGATATACTGATAGATAGATAGATCGGTAGGTAGACAGATAGATGAATAGGTAAATAGGTAGAAAGATAAACAGACAGACCTATAGATTGATTGACAGATAGATATACTGATAGATAGATAGGTAAATAGGTAGAAAGATAAACAGACATACCTATAGATTGATTGACAGATAGATATACTGATAGATAGATAGATCGGTAGGTAGACTGATAGATGGATAGGTAAATAGGTAGAAAGATAAACAGACAGACCTATAGATTGATTGACAGATAGATATACTGATAGATAGATAGGTAAATAGGTAGAAAGATAAACAGACATACCTATAGATTGATTGACAGATAGATATACTGATAGATAGATAGATCGGTAGGTAGACTGATAGATGAATAGGTAAATAGGTAGAAAGATAAACAGACAGACCTATAGATTGATTGACAGATAGATATACTGATAGATAGATAGATCGGTAGGTAGACTGATAGATGAGTAGGTAAATAGGTAGAAAGATAAACAGACAGACCTATAGATTGACTGATAGATAAATATACTGATAGATAGATAGGTAAATAGGTAGAAAGATAAACAGACATACCTATAGATTGATTGACAGATAGATATACTGATAGATAGATAGATCGGTAGGTAGACTGATAGATGGATAGGTAAATAGGTAGAAAGATAAACAGACAGACCTATAGATTGATTGACAGATAGATATACTGATAGATAGATAGGTAAATAGGTAGAAAGATAAACAGACATACCTATAGATTGATTGACAGATAGATATACTGATAGATAGATAGATCGGTAGGTAGACTGATAGATGAATAGGTAAATAGGTAGAAAGATAAACAGACAGACCTATAGATTGATTGACAGATATATATACTGATAGATAGATAGATCGGTAGGTAGACTGATAGATGAGTAGGTAAATAGGTAGAAAGATAAACAGACAGACCTATAGATTGACTGATAGATAGATAGATAGGTACTCAGATATATAGGTAAATAGGTAGAAAGATAAACAGACAGACCTATAGATTGATTGACAGATAGATATACTGATAGATAGATAGATCGGTAGGTAGACTGATAGATGAGTAGGTAAATAGGTAGAAAGATAAACAGACAGACCTATAGATTGACTGATAGATAGATATACTGATAGATAGATAGATAGATAGATAGGTAGGTACTCAGATAGATAGGTAAATAGGTAGAAAGATAAACAGGCAGACCTATAGATTGATTAATAGATAGATATACTGATAGATAGATAGATAGGTAGGTAGACTGATAAATAGGTAAATAGGTAGAAAGATAAACAGACAGACCTATAGATTGATTGATAGATAGATAGATAGGTACTCAGATAGATAGGTAAATAGGTAGAAAGATAATCAGACAGACCTATAGATTGATTGATACATAGATATACTGATAGTTAGATAGATAGGTAGATAGATAGATAGGTAGGTAGACTGATAGATAGGTAAATAGGTAGAAAGATAAACAGGCAGACCTATAGATTGATTGATAGATAGATATACTGATAGATAGATAGGTAGGTAGGTAGACTGATAAATAGGTAAATAGGTAGAAAGATAAACAGACAGACCTATAGATTGATTGATAGATAGATAGATAGGTACTCAGATAGATAGGTAAATAGGTAGAAAGATAATCAGACAGACCTATAGATTGATTGATACATAGATATACTGATAGTTAGATAGATAGGTAGACAGATAGATAGATAGGTAAATAGGTAGAAAGATAAACAGGCAGACCTATAGATTGATTGATAGATAGATATACTGATAAATAGATAGATAGATAGATAGGTAGGTAGACTGATAGATAGGTAAATAGGTAGAAAGATAAACAGGCAGACCTATAGATTGATTGATAGATAGATATACTGATAAATAGATAGATAGATAGATAGGTAGGTAGACTGATAGATAGGTAAATAGGTAGAAAGATAAACAGGCAGACCTATAGATTGATTGATAGATAGATATACTGATAAATAGATAGATAGATAGATAGGTAGGTAGACTGATAGATAGGTAAATAGGTAGAAAGATAAACAGGCAGACCTATAGATTGATTGATAGATAGATATACTGATAAATAGATAGATAGATAGATAGGTAGGTAGACTGATAGATAGGTAAATAGGTAGAACGATAAACAGGCAGACCTATAGATTGATTGATAGATAGATATACTGATAAATAGATAGATAGATAGATAGGTAGGTAGACTGATAGATAGGTAAATAGGTAGAAAGATAAACAGGCAGACCTATAGATTGATTGATAGATAGATATACTGATAAATAGATAGATAGATAGATAGGTAGGTAGACTGATAGATAGGTAAATAGGTAGAAAGATAAACAGGCAGACCTATAGATTGATTGATAGATAGATATACTGATAGATAGATAGGTAGGTAGGTAGACTGATAAATAGGTAAATAGGTAGAAAGATAAACAGACAGACCTATAGATTGATTGATAGATAGATAGATAGGTACTCAGATAGATAGGTAAATAGGTAGAAAGATAATCAGACAGACCTATAGATTGATTGATACATAGATATACTGATAGTTAGATAGATAGGTAGACAGATAGATAGATAGGTAAATAGGTAGAAAGATAAACAGGCAGACCTATAGATTGATTGATAGATAGATATACTGATAAATAGATAGATAGATAGATAGGTAGGTAGACTGATAGATAGGTAAATAGGTAGAAAGATAAACAGGCAGACCTATAGATTGATTGATAGATAGATATACTGATAAATAGATAGATAGATAGATAGGTAGGTAGACTGATAGATAGGTAAATAGGTAGAAAGATAAACAGGCAGACCTATAGATTGATTGATAGATAGATATACTGATAAATAGATAGATAGATAGATAGGTAGGTAGACTGATAGATAGGTAAATAGGTAGAAAGATAAACAGGCAGACCTATAGATTGATTGATAGATAGATATACTGATAAATAGATAGATAGATAGATAGGTAGGTAGACTGATAGATAGGTAAATAGGTAGAAAGATAAACAGGCAGACCTATAGATTGATTGATAGATAGATATACTGATAGATAGATAGATAGATAGATAGGTAGGTAGACTGATAGATAGGTAAATAGGTAGAAAGATAAACAGGCAGACCTATAGATTGATTGATAGATAGATATACTGATAAATAGATAGATAGATAGATAGGTAGGTAGACTGATAGATAGGTAAATAGGTAGAAAGATAAACAGGCAGACCTATAGATTGATTGATAGATAGATATACTGATAAGTAGATAGATAGATAGATAGGTAGGTAGACTGATAGATAGGTAAATAGGTAGAAAGATAAACAGGCAGACCTATAGATTGATTGATAGATAGATATACTGATAGATAGATAGGTAGGTAGGTAGACTGATAAATAGGTAAATAGGTAGAAAGATAAACAGACAGACCTATAGATTGATTGATAGATAGATAGATAGGTACTCAGATAGATAGGTAAATAGGTAGAAAGATAATCAGACAGACCTATAGATTGATTGATACATAGATATACTGATAGTTAGATAGATAGGTAGACAGATAGATAGATAGGTAAATAGGTAGAAAGATAAACAGGCAGACCTATAGATTGATTGATAGATAGATATACTGATAAATAGATAGATAGATAGATAGGTAGGTAGACTGATAGATAGGTAAATAGGTAGAAAGATAAACAGGCAGACCTATAGATTGATTGATAGATAGATATACTGATAAATAGATAGATAGATAGATAGGTAGGTAGACTGATAGATAGGTAAATAGGTAGAAAGATAAACAGGCAGACCTATAGATTGATTGATAGATAGATATACTGATAAATAGATAGATAGATAGATAGGTAGGTAGACTGATAGATAGGTAAATAGGTAGAAAGATAAACAGGCAGACCTATAGATTGATTGATAGATAGATATACTGATAAATAGATAGATAGATAGATAGGTAGGTAGACTGATAGATAGGTAAATAGGTAGAAAGATAAACAGGCAGACCTATAGATTGATTGATAGATAGATATACTGATAAATAGATAGATAGATAGATAGGTAGGTAGACTGATAGATAGGTAAATAGGTAGAAAGATAAACAGGCAGACCTATAGATTGATTGATAGATAGATATACTGATAAATAGATAGATAGATAGATAGGTAGGTAGACTGATAGATAGGTAAATAGGTAGAACGATAAACAGGCAGACCTATAGATTGATTGATAGATAGATATACTGATAAATAGATAGATAGATAGATAGGTAGGTAGACTGATAGATAGGTAAATAGGTAGAAAGATAAACAGGCAGACCTATAGATTGATTGATAGATAGATATACTGATAAATAGATAGATAGATAGATAGGTAGGTAGACTGATAGATAGGTAAATAGGTAGAAAGATAAACAGGCAGACCTATAGATTGATTGATAGATAGATATACTGATAAATAGATAGATAGATAGATAGGTAGGTAGACTGATAGATAGGTAAATAGGTAGAAAGATAAACAGGCAGACCTATAGATTGATTGATAGATAGATATACTGATAGATAGATAGGTAGGTAGATAGACTGATAAATAGGTAAATAGGTAGAAAGATAAACAGACAGACCTATAGATTGATTGATAGATAGATAGATAGGTACTCAGATAGATAGGTAAATAGGTAGAAAGATAAACAGGCAGACCTATAGATTGATTGATAGATAGATATACTGATAGATAGATAGATAGATAGATAGGTAGGTAGACTGATAGATAGGTAAATAGGTAGAAAGATAAACAGGCAGACCTATAGATTGATTGATAGATAGATATACTGATAAATAGATAGATAGATAGATAGGTAGGTAGACTGATAGATAGGTAAATAGGTAGAAAGATAAACAGGCAGACCTATAGATTGATTGATACATAGATATACTGATAGTTAGATAGATAGGTAGATAGATAGATAGATAGGTAAATAGGTAGAAAGATAATCAGACAGACCTATAGATTGATTGATAGATAGATATACTGATAGATAGATAGATAGATAGATAGGTAGGTAGACAGATAGATAGATAGGTAAATAGATAGAAAGATAGACAGACAGATCTATAGATTGATTGATAGATAGATATACTGATAGATAGATAGATAGGTAGGTAGACTGATAGATAGGTAAATAGGTAGAAAGATAAACAGGCAGACCTATAGATTGATTGATAGATAGATATACTGATAAATAGATAGATAGATAGATAGGTAGGTAGACTGATAGATAGGTAAATAGGTAGAAAGATAAACAGGCAGACCTATAGATTGATTGATAGATAGATATACTGATAAATAGATAGATAGATAGATAGGTAGGTAGACTGATAGATAGGTAAATAGGTAGAAAGATAAACAGGCAGACCTATAGATTGATTGATAGATAGATATACTGATAGATAGATAGAAAGGTAGATAGATAGATAGATAGGTAAATAGGTAGAAAGATAATCAGACAGACCTATAGATTGATTGATAGATAGATATACTGATAGATAGATAGATAGGTAGATAGGTAGGTAGACTGATAGATAGGTAAATAGGTAGAAAGATAAACAGGCAGACCTATAGATTGATTGATAGATAGATATACTGATAGATAGATAGGTAGGTAGGTAGACTGATAAATAGGTAAATAGGTAGAAAGATAAACAGACAGATCTATAGATTGATTGATAGATAGATATACTGATAAATAGATAGATAGATAGATAGGTAGGTAGACTGATAGATAGGTAAATAGGTAGAAAGATAAACAGGCAGTAATATAGATTGATTGATACATAGATATACTGATAGTTAGATAGATAGATCGATAGGTAGGTAGACTGATAGATAGGTAAATAGGTAGAAAGATAAACAGGCAGACCTATAGATTGATTGATAGATAGATATACTGATAAATAGATAGATAGATAGATAGGTAGACAGATAGATAGATAGGTAAATAGGTAGAAAGATAAACAGGCAGACCTATAGATTGATTGATAGATAGATATACTGATAAATAGATAGATAGATAGATAGGTAGGTAGACTGATAGATAGGTAAATAGGTAGAAAGATAAACAGGCAGACCTATAGATTGATTGATAGATAGATATACTGATAAATAGATAGATAGATAGATAGGTAGGTAGACTGATAGATAGGTAAATAGGTAGAAAGATAAACAGGCAGACCTATAGATTGATTGATAGATAGATATACTGATAAATAGATAGATAGATAGATAGGTAGGTAGACTGATAGATAGGTAAATAGGTAGAAAGATAAACAGACAGACCTATAGATTGATTGATAGATAGATATACTGATAAATAGATAGATAGATAGATAGGTAGGTAGACTGATAGATAGGTAAATAGGTAGAAAGATAAACAGGCAGACCTATAGATTGATTGATAGATAGATATACTGATAAATAGATAGATAGATAGATAGGTAGGTAGACTGATAGATAGGTAAATAGGTAGAAAGATAAACAGGCAGACCTATAGATTGATTGATAGATAGATATACTGATAGATAGATAGATAGATAGATAGGTAGGTAGACTGATAGATAGGTAAATAGGTAGAAAGATAAACAGGCAGACCTATAGATTGATTGATAGATAGATATACTGATAGATAGATAGGTAGGTAGGTAGACTGATAGATAGATAAATAGATAGATAGATAGATAGGTAGACAGATAGATAGATAGGTAAATAGGTAGAAAGATAAACAGGCAGACCTATAGATTGATTGATAGATAGATATACTGATAGATAGATAGATAGATAGATAGGTAGGTAGACTGATAGATAGGTAAATAGGTAGAAAGATAAACAGGCAGACCTATAGATTGATTGATAGATAGATATACTGATAGATAGATAGGTAGGTAGGTAGACTGATAAATAGGTAAATAGGTAGAAAGATAAACAGACAGACCTATAGATTGATTGATAGATAGATAGATAGGTACTCAGATAGATAGGTAAATAGGTAGAAAGATAATCAGACAGACCTATAGATTGATTGATACATAGATATACTGATAGTTAGATAGATAGGTAGACAGATAGATAGATAGGTAAATAGGTAGAAAGATAAACAGGCAGACCTATAGATTGATTGATAGATAGATATACTGATAAATAGATAGATAGATAGATAGGTAGGTAGACTGATAGATAGGTAAATAGGTAGAAAGATAAACAGGCAGACCTATAGATTGATTGATAGATAGATATACTGATAAATAGATAGATAGATAGATAGGTAGACAGATAGATAGATAGGTAAATAGGTAGAAAGATAAACAGGCAGACCTATAGATTGATTGATAGATAGATATACTGATAAATAGATAGATAGATAGATAGGTAGGTAGACTGATAGATAGGTAAATAGGTAGAAAGATAAACAGGCAGACCTATAGATTGATTGATAGATAGATATACTGATAAATAGATAGATAGATAGATAGGTAGGTAGACTGATAGATAGGTAAATAGGTAGAAAGATAAACAGGCAGACCTATAGATTGATTGATAGATAGATATACTGATAAATAGATAGATAGATAGATAGGTAGGTAGACTGATAGATAGGTAAATAGGTAGAAAGATAAACAGGCAGACCTATAGATTGATTGATACATAGATATACTGATAGTTAGATAGATAGGTAGACAGATAGATAGATAGGTAAATAGGTAGAAAGATAAACAGGCAGACCTATAGATTGATTGATAGATAGATATACTGATAAATAGATAGATAGATAGATAGGTAGGTAGACTGATAGATAGATAGGTAAATAGGTAGAAAGATAAACAGGCAGACCTATAGATTGATTGATACATAGATATACTGATAGTTAGATAGATAGGTAGACAGATAGATAGATAGGTAAATAGGTAGAAAAATAAACAGGCAGACCTATAGATTGATTGATAGATAGATATACTGATAAATAGATAGATAGGTAGACAGTTAGATAGATAGGTAAATAGGTAGAAAGATAAACAGACAGTCCTATAGATTGATTGATAGATAGATATACTGATAGTTAGATAGATAGGTAGACAGATAGATAGATAGGTAAATAGGTAGAAAGATAAACAGGCAGACCTATAGATTGATTGATAGATAGATATACTGATAAATAGATAGATAGATAGATAGGTAGGTAGACTGATAGATAGGTAAATAGGTAGAACGATAAACAGACAGACCTATAGATTGATTGATAGATATATATACTGATAAATAGATAGATAGATAGATAGGTAGGTAGACTGATAGATAGATAGGTAAATAGGTAGAAAGATAAACAGGCAGACCTATAGATTGATTGATACATAGATATACTGATAGTTAGATAGATAGGTAGACAGATAGATAGATAGGTAAATAGGTAGAACGATAAACAGACAGACCTATAGATTGATTGATAGATATATATACTGATAAATAGATAGATAGATAGATAGGTAGGTAGACTGATAGATAGGTAAATAGGTAGAAAGATAAACAGGCAGACCTATAGATTGATTGATAGATAGATATACTGATAAATTGATAGATAGATAGATAGGTAGGTAGACTGATAGATAGGTAAATAGGTAGAAAGATAAACAGGCAGACCTATAGATTGATTGATAGATAGATATACTGATAAATAGATAGATAGATAGATAGGTAGGTAGACTGATAGATAGGTAAATAGGTAGAAAGATAAACAGGCAGACCTATAGATTGATTGATAGATAGATATACTGATAAATAGATAGATAGATAGATAGGTAGGTAGACTGATAGATAGGTAAATAGGTAGAAAGATAAACAGGCAGACCTATAGATTGATTGATACATAGATATACTGATAGTTAGATAGATAGGTAGACAGATAGATAGATAGGTAAATAGGTAGAACGATAAACAGACAGACCTATAGATTGATTGATAGATAGATATACTGATAGATAGATAGGTAGACAGATAGATAGATAGGTAAATAGGTAGAACGATAAACGGACAGACCTATAGATTGATTGATAGATATATATACTGATAAATAGATAGATAGATAGATAGGTAGGTAGACTGATAGATAGGTAAATAGGTAGAAAGATAAACAGGCAGACCTATAGATTGATTGATAGATAGATATACTGATAAATAGATAGATAGATAGATAGGTAGGTAGACTGATAGATAGGTAAATAGGTAGAAAGATAAACAGGCAGACCTATAGATTGATTGATAGATAGATATACTGATAAATAGATAGATAGATAGATAGGTAGGTAGACTGATAGATAGGTAAATAGGTAGAAAGATAAACAGGCAGACCTATAGATTGATTGATACATAGATATACTGATAGTTAGATAGATAGGTAGACAGATAGATAGATAGGTAAATAGGTAGAAAGATAAACAGGCAGACCTATAGATTGATTGATAGATAGATATACTGATAAATAGATAGATAGGTAGACAGATAGATAGATAGGTAAATAGGTAGAAAGATAAACAGACAGTCCTATAGATTGATTGATAGATAGATATACTGATAGTTAGATAGATAGGTAGACAGATAGATAGATAGGTAAATAGGTAGAAAGATAAACAGGCAGACCTATAGATTGATTGATAGATAGATATACTGATAAATAGATAGATAGATAGATAGGTAGGTAGACTGATAGATAGGTAAATAGGTAGAACGATAAACAGACAGACCTATAGATTGATTGATAGATATATATACTGATAAATAGATAGATAGATAGATAGGTAGGTAGACTGATAGATAGGTAAATAGGTAGAAAGATAAACAGGCAGACCTATAGATTGATTGATACATAGATATACTGATAGTTAGATAGATAGGTAGACAGATAGATAGATAGGTAAATAGGTAGAAAGATAATCAGACAGACCTATAGATTGATTGATACATAGATATACTGATAGTTAGATAGATAGGTAGACAGATAGATAGATAGGTAAATAGGTAGAAAGATAAACAGGCAGACCTATAGATTGATTGATAGATAGATATACTGATAAATAGATAGATAGATAGACAGATAGATAGATAGGTAAATAGGTAGAAAGATAATCAGACAGACCTATAGATAGATTGATACATAGATATACTGATAGTTAGATAGATAGGTAGACAGATAGATAGATAGGTAAATAGGTAGAAAGATAAACAGGCAGACCTATAGATTGATTGATAGATAGATATACTGATAAATAGATAGATAGATAGATAGGTAGGTAGACTGATAGATAGGTAAATAGGTAGAAAGATAAACAGGCAGACCTATAGATTGATTGATAGATAGATATACTGATAAATAGATAGATAGATAGATAGGTAGGTAGACTGATAGATAGGTAAATAGGTAGAACGATAAACAGGCAGACCTATAGATTGATTGATAGATAGATATACTGATAAATAGATAGATAGATAGATAGGTAGGTAGACTGATAGATAGGTAAATAGGTAGAAAGATAAACAGGCAGACCTATAGATTGATTGATAGATAGATATACTGATAAGTAGATAGATAGATAGATAGGTAGGTAGACTGATAGATAGGTAAATAGGTAGAAAGATAAACAGGCAGACCTATAGATTGATTGATAGATAGATATACTGATAAATAGATAGATAGATAGATAGGTAGGTAGACTGATAGATAGGTAAATAGGTAGAAAGATAAACAGGCAGACCTATAGATTGATTGATAGATAGATATACTGATAAATAGATAGATAGATAGATAGGTAGGTAGACTGATAGATAGGTAAATAGGTAGAAAGATAAACAGGCAGACCTATAGATTGATTGATAGATAGATATACTGATAAATAGATAGATAGATAGATAGGTAGGTAGACTGATAGATAGGTAAATAGGTAGAAAGATAAACAGGCAGTAATATAGATTGATTGATACATAGATATACTGATAGTTAGATAGATAGATAGATAGGTAGGTAGACTGATAGATAGGTAAATAGGTAGAAAGATAAACAGGCAGACCTATAGATTGATTGATAGATAGATATACTGATAAATAGATAGATAGATAGATAGGTAGACAGATAGATAGATAGGTAAATAGGTAGAAAGATAAACAGGCAGACCTATAGATTGATTGATAGATAGATATACTGATAAATAGATAGATAGATAGATAGGTAGGTAGACTGATAGATAGGTAAATAGGTAGAAAGATAAACAGGCAGACCTATAGATTGATTGATACATAGATATACTGATAGTTAGATAGATAGGTAGACAGATAGATAGATAGGTAAATAGGTAGAAAGATAAACAGGCAGACCTATAGATTGATTGATAGATAGATATACTGATAAATAGATAGATAGATAGATAGGTAGGTAGACTGATAGATAGGTAAATAGGTAGAAAGATAAACAGGCAGACCTATAGATTGATTGATAGATAGATATACTGATAAATAGATAGATAGATAGATAGGTAGGTAGACTGATAGATAGGTAAATAGGTAGAAAGATAAACAGGCAGACCTATAGATTGATTGATAGATAGATATACTGATAAATAGATAGATAGATAGATAGGTAGGTAGACTGATAGATAGGTAAATAGGTAGAAAGATAAACAGGCAGAAATATAGATTGATTGATACATAGATATACTGATAGTTAGATAGATAGATAGATAGGTAGGTAGACTGATAGATAGGTAAATAGGTAGAAAGATAAACAGGCAGACCTATAGATTGATTGATAGATAGATATACTGATAAATAGATAGATAGATAGATAGGTAGACAGATAGATAGATAGGTAAATAGGTAGAAAGATAAACAGGCAGACCTATAGATTGATTGATAGATAGATATACTGATAAATAGATAGATAGATAGATAGGTAGGTAGACTGATAGATAGGTAAATAGGTAGAAAGATAAACAGGCAGACCTATAGATTGATTGATACATAGATATACTGATAGTTAGATAGATAGATAGACAGATAGATAGATAGGTAAATAGGTAGAAAGATAAACAGGCAGACCTATAGATTGATTGATAGATAGATATACTGATAGTTAGATAGATAGGTAGGTAGACTGATAGATAGGTAAATAGGTAGAAAGATAAACAGGCAGACCTATAGATTGATTGATACATAGATATACTGATAGTTAGATAGATAGGTAGACAGATAGATAGATAGGTAAATAGGTAGAAAGATAAACAGGCAGACCTATAGATTGATTGATAGATAGATATACTGATAAATAGATAGATAGATAGATAGGTAGGTAGACTGATAGATAGGTAAATAGGTAGAAAGATAAACAGGCAGACCTATAGATTGATTGATAGATAGATATACTGATAGTTAGATAGATAGGTAGACAGATAGATAGATAGGTAAATAGGTAGAAAGATAAACAGGCAGACCTATAGATTGATTGATAGATAGATATACTGATAAATAGATAGATAGATAGATAGGTAGGTAGACTGATAGATAGGTAAATAGGTAGAAAGATAAACAGGCAGACCTATAGATTGATTGATAGATAGATATACTGATAGTTAGATAGATGGGTAGATAGATAGATAGATAGGTAAATAGGTAGAAAGATAAACAGGCAGACCTATAGATTGATTGATAGATAGATATACTGATAGTTAGATAGATAGGTAGGTAGGTAGACTGATAGATAGGTAAATAGGTAGAAAGATAATCAGACAGACCTATAGATTGATTGATAGATAGATATACTGATAAATAGATAGATAGATAGATAGGTAGGTAGACTGATAGATAGGTAAATAGGTAGAAAGATAAACAGGCAGACCTATAGATTGATTGATACATAGATATACTGATAGTTAGATAGATAGGTAGACAGATAGATAGATAGGTAAATAGGTAGAAAGATAAACAGGCAGACCTATAGATTGATTGATAGATAGATATACTGATAAATAGATAGATAGATAGATAGGTAGGTAGACTGATAGATAGGTAAATAGGTAGAAAGATAAACAGGCAGACCTATAGATTGATTGATAGATAGATATACTGATAGTTAGATAGCTAGGTAGACAGATAGATAGATAGGTAAATAGGTAGAAAGATAAACAGGCAGACCTATAGATTGATTGATAGATAGATATACTGATAAATAGATAGATAGATAGATAGGTAGGTAGACTGATAGATAGGTAAATAGGTAGAAAGATAAACAGGCAGACCTATAGATTGATTGATAGATAGATATACTGATAGTTAGATAGATAGGTAGATAGATAGATAGATAGGTAAATAGGTAGAACGATAAACAGGCAGACCTATAGATTGATTGATAGATAGATATACTGATAGTTAGATAGATAGGTAGGTAGGTAGACTGATAGATAGGTAAATAGGTAGAAAGATAATCAGACAGACCTATAGATTGATTGATAGATAGATATACTGATAAATAGATAGATAGATAGATAGGTAGGTAGACTGATAGATAGGTAAATAGGTAGAAAGATAAACAGGCAGACCTATAGATTGATTGATAGATAGATATACTGATAGTTAGATAGATAGATAGGTAGACAGATAGATAGATAGGTAAATAGGTAGAAAGATAAACAGGCAGACCTATAGATTGATTGATAGATAGATATACTGATAGTTAGATAGATAGGTAGGTAGATAGATAGATAGGTAAATAGGTAGAAAGATAAACAGGCAGACCTATAGATTGATTGATAGATAGATATACTGATAAATAGATAGATAGATAGATAGGTAGGTAGACTGATAGATAGGTAAATAGGTAGAAAGATAAACAGGCAGACCTATAGATTGATTGATAGATAGATATACTGATAGTTAGATAGATAGGTAGACAGATAGATAGATAGGTAAATAGGTAGAAAGATAAACAGGCAGACCTATAGATTGATTGATAGATAGATATACTGATAAATAGATAGATAGATAGATAGGTAGGTAGACAGATAGATAGGTAAATAGGTAGAAAGATAAACAGGCAGACCTATAGATTGATTGATAGATAGATATACTGATAAATAGATAGATAGATAGATAGGTAGGTAGACTGATAGATAGGTAAATAGGTAGAAAGATAAACAGGCAGACCTATAGATTGATTGATAGATAGATATACTGATAAATAGATAGATAGATAGATAGGTAGGTAGACTGATAGATAGGTAAATAGGTAGAAAGATAAACAGGCAGTAATATAGATTGATTGATACATAGATATACTGATAGTTAGATAGATAGATAGATAGGTAGGTAGACTGATAGATAGGTAAATAGGTAGAAAGATAAACAGGCAGACCTATAGATTGATTGATAGATAGATATACTGATAAATAGATAGATAGATAGATAGGTAGACAGATAGATAGATAGGTAAATAGGTAGAAAGATAAACAGGCAGACCTATAGATTGATTGATAGATAGATATACTGATAAATAGATAGATAGATAGATAGGTAGGTAGACTGATAGATAGGTAAATAGGTAGAAAGATAAACAGGCAGACCTATAGATTGATTGATACATAGATATACTGATAGTTAGATAGATAGGTAGACAGATAGATAGATAGGTAAATAGGTAGAAAGATAAACAGGCAGACCTATAGATTGATTGATAGATAGATATACTGATAAATAGATAGATAGATAGATAGGTAGGTAGACTGATAGATAGGTAAATAGGTAGAAAGATAAACAGGCAGACCTATAGATTGATTGATAGATAGATATACTGATAAATAGATAGATAGATAGATAGGTAGGTAGACTGATAGATAGGTAAATAGGTAGAAAGATAAACAGGCAGACCTATAGATTGATTGATAGATAGATATACTGATAAATAGATAGATAGATAGATAGGTAGGTAGACTGATAGATAGGTAAATAGGTAGAAAGATAAACAGGCAGAAATATAGATTGATTGATACATAGATATACTGATAGTTAGATAGATAGATAGATAGGTAGGTAGACTGATAGATAGGTAAATAGGTAGAAAGATAAACAGGCAGACCTATAGATTGATTGATAGATAGATATACTGATAAATAGATAGATAGATAGATAGGTAGACAGATAGATAGATAGGTAAATAGGTAGAAAGATAAACAGGCAGACCTATAGATTGATTGATAGATAGATATACTGATAAATAGATAGATAGATAGATAGGTAGGTAGACTGATAGATAGGTAAATAGGTAGAAAGATAAACAGGCAGACCTATAGATTGATTGATACATAGATATACTGATAGTTAGATAGATAGATAGACAGATAGATAGATAGGTAAATAGGTAGAAAGATAAACAGGCAGACCTATAGATTGATTGATAGATAGATATACTGATAGTTAGATAGATAGGTAGGTAGACTGATAGATAGGTAAATAGGTAGAAAGATAAACAGGCAGACCTATAGATTGATTGATACATAGATATACTGATAGTTAGATAGATAGGTAGACAGATAGATAGATAGGTAAATAGGTAGAAAGATAAACAGGCAGACCTATAGATTGATTGATAGATAGATATACTGATAAATAGATAGATAGATAGATAGGTAGGTAGACTGATAGATAGGTAAATAGGTAGAAAGATAAACAGGCAGACCTATAGATTGATTGATAGATAGATATACTGATAGTTAGATAGATAGGTAGACAGATAGATAGATAGGTAAATAGGTAGAAAGATAAACAGGCAGACCTATAGATTGATTGATAGATAGATATACTGATAAATAGATAGATAGATAGATAGGTAGGTAGACTGATAGATAGGTAAATAGGTAGAAAGATAAACAGGCAGACCTATAGATTGATTGATAGATAGATATACTGATAGTTAGATAGATGGGTAGATAGATAGATAGATAGGTAAATAGGTAGAAAGATAAACAGGCAGACCTATAGATTGATTGATAGATAGATATACTGATAGTTAGATAGATAGGTAGGTAGGTAGACTGATAGATAGGTAAATAGGTAGAAAGATAATCAGACAGACCTATAGATTGATTGATAGATAGATATACTGATAAATAGATAGATAGATAGATAGGTAGGTAGACTGATAGATAGGTAAATAGGTAGAAAGATAAACAGGCAGACCTATAGATTGATTGATACATAGATATACTGATAGTTAGATAGATAGGTAGACAGATAGATAGATAGGTAAATAGGTAGAAAGATAAACAGGCAGACCTATAGATTGATTGATAGATAGATATACTGATAAATAGATAGATAGATAGATAGGTAGGTAGACTGATAGATAGGTAAATAGGTAGAAAGATAAACAGGCAGACCTATAGATTGATTGATAGATAGATATACTGATAGTTAGATAGCTAGGTAGACAGATAGATAGATAGGTAAATAGGTAGAAAGATAAACAGGCAGACCTATAGATTGATTGATAGATAGATATACTGATAAATAGATAGATAGATAGATAGGTAGGTAGACTGATAGATAGGTAAATAGGTAGAAAGATAAACAGGCAGACCTATAGATTGATTGATAGATAGATATACTGATAGTTAGATAGATAGGTAGATAGATAGATAGATAGGTAAATAGGTAGAACGATAAACAGGCAGACCTATAGATTGATTGATAGATAGATATACTGATAGTTAGATAGATAGGTAGGTAGGTAGACTGATAGATAGGTAAATAGGTAGAAAGATAATCAGACAGACCTATAGATTGATTGATAGATAGATATACTGATAAATAGATAGATAGATAGATAGGTAGGTAGACTGATAGATAGGTAAATAGGTAGAAAGATAAACAGGCAGACCTATAGATTGATTGATAGATAGATATACTGATAGTTAGATAGATAGATAGGTAGACAGATAGATAGATAGGTAAATAGGTAGAAAGATAAACAGGCAGACCTATAGATTGATTGATAGATAGATATACTGATAGTTAGATAGATAGGTAGGTAGATAGATAGATAGGTAAATAGGTAGAAAGATAAACAGGCAGACCTATAGATTGATTGATAGATAGATATACTGATAAATAGATAGATAGATAGATAGGTAGGTAGACTGATAGATAGGTAAATAGGTAGAAAGATAAACAGGCAGACCTATAGATTGATTGATAGATAGATATACTGATAGTTAGATAGATAGGTAGACAGATAGATAGATAGGTAAATAGGTAGAAAGATAAACAGGCAGACCTATAGATTGATTGATAGATAGATATACTGATAAATAGATAGATAGATAGATAGGTAGGTAGACAGATAGATAGGTAAATAGGTAGAAAGATAAACAGGCAGACCTATAGATTGATTGATAGATAGATATACTGATAGTTAGATAGATAGGTAGATAGATAGATAGACTGATAGATAGGTAAATAGGTAGAAAGATAAACAGGCAGAAATATAGATTGATTGATACATAGATATACTGATAGTTAGATAGATAGATAGATAGGTAGGTAGACTGATAGATAGGTAAATAGGTAGAAAGATAAACAGGCAGACCTATAGATTGATTGATAGATAGATATACTGATAAATAGATAGATAGATAGATAGGTAGGTAGACTGATAGATAGGTAAATAGGTAGAAAGATAAACAGGCAGAAATATAGATTGATTGATACATAGATATACTGATAGTTAGATAGATAGATAGATAGGTAGGTAGACTGATAGATAGGTAAATAGGTAGAAAGATAAACAGGCAGACCTATAGATTGATTGATAGATAGATATACTGATAAATAGATAGATAGATAGATAGGTAGACAGATAGATAGATAGGTAAATAGGTAGAAAGATAAACAGGCAGACCTATAGATTGATTGATAGATAGATATACTGATAAATAGATAGATAGATAGATAGGTAGGTAGACTGATAGATAGGTAAATAGGTAGAAAGATAAACAGGCAGACCTATAGATTGATTGATAGATAGATATACTGATAGTTAGATAGATAGATAGGTAGACAGATAGATAGATAGGTAAATAGGTAGAAAGATAAACAGGCAGACCTATAGATTGATTGATAGATAGATATACTGATAGTTAGATAGATAGGTAGATAGATAGATAGATAGGTAAATAGGTAGAAAGATAAACAGGCAGACCTATAGATTGATTGATAGATAGATATACTGATAGTTAGATAGATAGGTAGACAGATAGATAGATAGGTAAATAGGTAGAAAGATAAACAGGCAGACCTATAGATTGATTGATACATAGATATACTGATAGTTAGATAGATAGATAGACAGATAGATAGATAGGTAAATAGGTAGAAAGATAAACAGGCAGACCTATAGATTGATTGATAGATAGATATACTGATAGTTAGATAGATAGGTAGGTAGACTGATAGATAGGTAAATAGGTAGAAAGATAAACAGGCAGACCTATAGATTGATTGATACATAGATATACTGATAGTTAGATAGATAGGTAGACAGATAGATAGATAGGTAAATAGGTAGAAAGATAAACAGGCAGACCTATAGATTGATTGATAGATAGATATACTGATAAATAGATAGATAGATAGATAGGTAGGTAGACTGATAGATAGGTAAATAGGTAGAAAGATAAACAGGCAGACCTATAGATTGATTGATAGATAGATATACTGATAGTTAGATAGATAGGTAGACAGATAGATAGATAGGTAAATAGGTAGAAAGATAAACAGGCAGACCTATAGATTGATTGATAGATAGATATACTGATAAATAGATAGATAGATAGATAGGTAGGTAGACTGATAGATAGGTAAATAGGTAGAAAGATAAACAGGCAGACCTATAGATTGATTGATAGATAGATATACT
The DNA here is from genome assembly GCA_036971475.1 of Prosapia bicincta. NCBI lineage: Eukaryota > Metazoa > Arthropoda > Insecta > Hemiptera > Cercopidae > Prosapia > Prosapia bicincta. The sequence goes on from JBAIZL010000005.1 coordinate 221,164,025, forward strand.
GATAGTTAGATAGATGGGTAGATAGATAGATAGATAGGTAAATAGGTAGAAAGATAAACAGGCAGACCTATAGATTGATTGATAGATAGATATACTGATAGTTAGATAGATAGGTAGGTAGGTAGACTGATAGATAGGTAAATAGGTAGAAAGATAATCAGACAGACCTATAGATTGATTGATAGATAGATATACTGATAAATAGATAGATAGATAGATAGGTAGGTAGACTGATAGATAGGTAAATAGGTAGAAAGATAAACAGGCAGACCTATAGATTGATTGATACATAGATATACTGATAGTTAGATAGATAGGTAGACAGATAGATAGATAGGTAAATAGGTAGAAAGATAAACAGGCAGACCTATAGATTGATTGATAGATAGATATACTGATAAATAGATAGATAGATAGATAGGTAGGTAGACTGATAGATAGGTAAATAGGTAGAAAGATAAACAGGCAGACCTATAGATTGATTGATAGATAGATATACTGATAGTTAGATAGATAGGTAGACAGATAGATAGATAGGTAAATAGGTAGAAAGATAAACAGGCAGACCTATAGATTGATTGATAGATAGATATACTGATAAATAGATAGATAGATAGATAGGTAGGTAGACTGATAGATAGGTAAATAGGTAGAAAGATAAACAGGCAGACCTATAGATTGATTGATAGATAGATATACTGATAGTTAGATAGATAATTAGATAGATAGATAGATAGGTAAATAGGTAGAAAGATAAACAGGCAGACCTATAGATTGATTGATAGATAGATATACTGATAGTTAGATAGATAGGTAGGTAGGTAGACTGATAGATAGGTAAATAGGTAGAAAGATAAACAGACAGACCTATAGATTGATTGATAGATAGATATACTGATAAATAGATAGATAGATAGATAGGTAGGTAGACTGATAGATAGGTAAATAGGTAGAAAGATAAACAGGCAGACCTATAGATTGATTGATAGATAGATATACTGATAGTTAGATAGATAGATAGGTAGACAGATAGATAGATAGGTAAATAGGTAGAAAGATAAACAGGCAGACCTATAGATTGATTGATAGATAGATATACTGATAGTTAGATAGATAGGTAGGTAGATAGATAGATAGGTAAATAGGTAGAAAGATAAACAGGCAGACCTATAGATTGATTGATAGATAGATATACTGATAAATAGATAGATAGATAGATAGGTAGGTAGACTGATAGATAGGTAAATAGGTAGAAAGATAAACAGGCAGACCTATAGATTGATTGATAGATAGATATACTGATAGTTAGATAGATAGATAGGTAGACAGATAGATAGATAGGTAAATAGGTAGAAAGATAAACAGGCAGACCTATAGATTGATTGATAGATAGATATACTGATAGTTAGATAGATAGGTAGATAGATAGATAGATAGGTAAATAGGTAGAAAGATAAACAGGCAGACCTATAGATTGATTGATAGATAGATATACTGATAGTTAGATAGATAGGTAGACAGATAGATAGATAGGTAAATAGGTAGAAAGATAAACAGGCAGACCTATAGATTGATTGATAGATAGATATACTGATAAATAGATAGATAGATAGATAGGTAGGTAGACTGATAGATAGGTAAATAGGTAGAAAGATAAACAGGCAGACCTATAGATTGATTGATAGATAGATATACTGATAAATAGATAGATAGATAGATAGGTAGGTAGACTGATAGATAGGTAAATATGTAGAAAGATAAACAGGCAGACCTATAGATTGATTGATAGATAGATATACTGATAAATAGATAGATAGATAGATAGGTAGGTAGACTGATAGATAGGTAAATAGGTAGAAAGATAAACAGGCAGACCTATAGATTGATTGATAGATAGATATACTGATAAATAGATAGATAGATAGATAGGTAGGTAGACTGATAGATAGGTAAATAGGTAGAAAGATAAACAGGCAGACCTATAGATTGATTGATAGATAGATATACTGATAAATAGATAGATAGATAGATAGGTAGGTAGACTGATAGATAGGTAAATAGGTAGAAAGATAAACAGGCAGACCTATAGATTGATTGATAGATAGATATACTGATAAATAGATAGATAGATAGATAGGTAGGTAGACTGATAGATAGGTAAATAGGTAGAAAGATAATCAGACAGACCTATAGATTGATTGATAGATATATATACTGATAAATAGATAGATAGATAGATAGGTAGGTAGACTGATAGATAGGTAAATAGGTAGAAAGATAAACAGGCAGACCTATAGATTGATTGATACATAGATATACTGATAGTTAGATAGATAGGTAGACAGATAGATAGATAGGTAAATAGGTAGAAAGATAATCAGACAGACCTATAGATTGATTGATACATAGATATACTGATAGTTAGATAGATAGGTAGACAGATAGATAGATAGGTAAATAGGTAGAAAGATAAACAGGCAGACCTATAGATTGATTGATAGATAGATATACTGATAAATAGATAGATAGATAGATAGGTAGGTAGACTGATAGATAGGTAAATAGGTAGAAAGATAAACAGGCAGACCTATAGATTGATTGATAGATAGATATACTGATAAATAGATAGATAGATAGGTAGGTAGGTAGACTGATAGATAGGTAAATAGGTAGAAAGATAAACAGACAGACCTATAGATTGATTGATAGATAGATATACTGATAAATAGATAGATAGATAGATAGGTAGGTAGACTGATAGATAGGTAAATAGGTAGAAAGATAAACAGGCAGACCTATAGATTGATTGATAGATAGATATACTGATAGTTAGATAGATAGATAGGTAGACAGATAGATAGATAGGTAAATAGGTAGAAAGATAAACAGGCAGACCTATAGATTGATTGATAGATAGATATACTGATAGTTAGATAGATAGGTAGGTAGATAGATAGATAGGTAAATAGGTAGAAAGATAAACAGGCAGACCTATAGATTGATTGATAGATAGATATACTGATAAATAGATAGATAGATAGATAGGTAGGTAGACTGATAGATAGGTAAATAGGTAGAAAGATAAACAGGCAGACCTATAGATTGATTGATAGATAGATATACTGATAGTTAGATAGATAGATAGGTAGACAGATAGATAGATAGGTAAATAGGTAGAAAGATAAACAGGCAGACCTATAGATTGATTGATAGATAGATATACTGATAGTTAGATAGATAGGTAGATAGATAGATAGATAGGTAAATAGGTAGAAAGATAAACAGGCAGACCTATAGATTGATTGATAGATAGATATACTGATAGTTAGATAGATAGGTAGACAGATAGATAGATAGGTAAATAGGTAGAAAGATAAACAGGCAGACCTATAGATTGATTGATAGATAGATATACTGATAAATAGATAGATAGATAGATAGGTAGGTAGACTGATAGATAGGTAAATAGGTAGAAAGATAAACAGGCAGACCTATAGATTGATTGATAGATAGATATACTGATAAATAGATAGATAGATAGATAGGTAGGTAGACTGATAGATAGGTAAATAGGTAGAAAGATAAACAGGCAGACCTATAGATTGATTGATAGATAGATATACTGATAAATAGATAGATAGATAGATAGGTAGGTAGACTGATAGATAGGTAAATAGGTAGAAAGATAAACAGGCAGACCTATAGATTGATTGATAGATAGATATACTGATAAATAGATAGATAGATAGATAGGTAGGTAGACTGATAGATAGGTAAATAGGTAGAAAGATAAACAGGCAGACCTATAGATTGATTGATAGATAGATATACTGATAAATAGATAGATAGATAGATAGGTAGGTAGACTGATAGATAGGTAAATAGGTAGAAAGATAAACAGGCAGACCTATAGATTGATTGATAGATAGATATACTGATAAATAGATAGATAGATAGATAGGTAGGTAGACTGATAGATAGGTAAATAGGTAGAAAGATAATCAGACAGACCTATAGATTGATTGATAGATATATATACTGATAAATAGATAGATAGATAGATAGGTAGGTAGACTGATAGATAGGTAAATAGGTAGAAAGATAAACAGGCAGACCTATAGATTGATTGATACATAGATATACTGATAGTTAGATAGATAGGTAGACAGATAGATAGATAGGTAAATAGGTAGAAAGATAATCAGACAGACCTATAGATTGATTGATACATAGATATACTGATAGTTAGATAGATAGGTAGACAGATAGATAGATAGGTAAATAGGTAGAAAGATAAACAGGCAGACCTATAGATTGATTGATAGATAGATATACTGATAAATAGATAGATAGATAGATAGGTAGGTAGACTGATAGATAGGTAAATAGGTAGAAAGATAAACAGGCAGACCTATAGATTGATTGATAGATAGATATACTGATAAATAGATAGATAGATAGATAGGTAGGTAGACTGATAGATAGGTAAATAGGTAGAACGATAAACAGACAGACCTATAGATTGATTGATAGATAGATATACTGATAAATAGATAGATAGATAGATAGGTAGGTAGACTGATAGATAGGTAAATAGGTAGAAAGATAAACAGGCAGACCTATAGATTGATTGATAGATAGATATACTGATAAATAGATAGATAGATAGATAGGTAGGTAGACTAGTAGAAATGTAAATAGGTAGAAAGATAAACAGGCAGACCTATAGATTGATTGATAGATAGATATACTGATAAATAGATAGATAGATAGATAGGTAGGTAGACTGATAGATAGGTAAATAGGTAGAAAGATAAACAGGCAGACCTATAGATTGATTGATAGATAGATATACTGATAAATAGATAGATAGATAGATAGGTAGGTAGACTGATAGATAGGTAAATAGGTAGAAAGATAAACAGGCAGACCTATAGATTGATTGATAGATAGATATACTGATAAATAGATAGATAGATAGATAGGTAGGTAGACTGATAGATAGGTAAATAGGTAGAAAGATAAACAGGCAGAAATATAGATTGATTGATACATAGATATACTGATAGTTAGATAGATAGATAGATAGGTAGGTAGACTGATAGATAGGTAAATAGGTAGAAAGATAAACAGGCAGACCTATAGATTGATTGATAGATAGATATACTGATAAATAGATAGATAGATAGATAGGTAGACAGATAGATAGATAGGTAAATAGGTAGAAAGATTAACAGGCAGACCTATAGATTGATTGATAGATAGATATACTGATAAATAGATAGATAGATAGATAGGTAGGTAGACTGATAGATAGGTAAATAGGTAGAAAGATAAACAGGCAGACCTATAGATTGATTGATACATAGATATACTGATAGTTAGATAGATAGGTAGACAGATAGATAGATAGGTAAATAGGTAGAAAGATAAACAGGCAGACCTATAGATTGATTGATAGATAGATATACTGATAAATAGATAGATAGATAGATAGGTAGGTAGACTGATAGATAGGTAAATAGGTAGAAAGATAAACAGGCAGACCTATAGATTGATTGATAGATAGATATACTGATAAATAGATAGATAGATAGATAGGTAGGTAGACTGATAGATAGGTAAATAGGTAGAAAGATAAACAGGCAGACCTATAGATTGATTGATAGATAGATATACTGATAAATAGATAGATAGATAGATAGGTAGGTAGACTGATAGATAGGTAAATAGGTAGAAAGATAAACAGGCAGAAATATAGATTGATTGATACATAGATATACTGATAGTTAGATAGATAGATAGATAGGTAGGTAGACTGATAGATAGGTAAATAGGTAGAAAGATAAACAGGCAGACCTATAGATTGATTGATAGATAGATATACTGATAAATAGATAGATAGATAGATAGGTAGGTAGACTGATAGATAGGTAAATAGGTAGGAAGATAAACAGGCAGACCTATAGATTGATTGATAGATAGATATACTGATAAATAGATAGATAGATAGATAGGTAGGTAGACTGATAGATAGGTAAATAGGTAGAAAGATAAACAGGCAGACCTATAGATTGATTGATAGATAGATATACTGATAAATAGATAGATAGATAGATAGGTAGGTAGACTGATAGATAGGTAAATAGGTAGAAAGATAAACAGGCAGACCTATAGATTGATTGATAGATAGATATACTGATAAATAGATAGATAGATAGATAGGTAGGTAGACTGATAGATAGGTAAATAGGTAGAAAGATAAACAGGCAGACCTATAGATTGATTGATACATAGATATACTGATAGTTAGATAGATAGGTAGACAGATAGATAGATAGGTAAATAGGTAGAAAGATAAACAGGCAGACCTATAGATTGATTGATAGATAGATATACTGATAAATAGATAGATAGATAGATAGGTAGGTAGACTGATAGATAGGTAAATAGGTAGAAAGATAAACAGGCAGACCTATAGATTGATTGATAGATAGATATACTGATAGTTAGATAGATAGGTAGACAGATAGATAGATAGGTAAATAGGTAGAAAGATAAACAGGCAGACCTATAGATTGATTGATAGATAGATATACTGATAAATAGATAGATAGATAGATAGGTAGGTAGACTGATAGATAGGTAAATAGGTAGAAAGATAAACAGGCAGACCTATAGATTGATTGATAGATAGATATACTGATAAATAGATAGATAGATAGATAGATAGGTAGACAGATAGATAGATAGGTAAATAGGTAGAAAGATAAACAGGCAGACCTATAGATTGATTGATAGATAGATATACTGATAGTTAGATAGATAGGTAGATAGATAGATAGATAGGTAAATAGGTAGAAAGATAAACAGGCAGACCTATAGATTGATTGATAGATAGATATACTGATAAATAGATAGATAGATAGATAGGTAGGTAGACTGATAGATAGGTAAATAGGTAGAAAGATAAACAGGCAGACCTATAGATTGATTGATAGATAGATATACTGATAGTTAGATAGATAGGTAGATAGATAGATAGATAGGTAAATAGGTAGAAAGATAAACAGGCAGACCTATAGATTGATTGATAGATAGATATACTGATAAATAGATAGATAGATAGATAGGTAGGTAGACTGATAGATAGGTAAATAGGTAGAAAGATAAACAGGCAGACCTATAGATTGATTGATAGATAGATATACTGATAGTTAGATAGATAGGTAGGTAGGTAGACTGATAGATAGGTAAATAGGTAGAAAGATAATCAGACAGACCTATAGATTGATTGATAGATAGATATACTGATAAATAGATAGATAGATAGATAGGTAGGTAGACTGATAGATAGGTAAATAGGTAGAAAGATAAACAGGCAGACCTATAGATTGATTGATAGATAGATATACTGATAGTTAGATAGATAGGTAGATAGATAGATAGATAGGTAAATAGGTAGAAAGATAAACAGGCAGACCTATAGATTGATTGATAGATAGATATACTGATAGTTAGATAGATAGGTAGGTAGGTAGACTGATAGATAGGTAAATAGGTAGAAAGATAAACAGACAGACCTATAGATTGATTGATAGATAGATATACTGATAAATAGATAGATAGATAGATAGGTAGGTAGACTGATAGATAGGTAAATAGGTAGAAAGATAAACAGGCAGACCTATAGATTGATTGATAGATAGATATACTGATAGTTAGATAGATAGATAGGTAGACAGATAGATAGATAGGTAAATAGGTAGAAAGATAAACAGGCAGACCTATAGATTGATTGATAGATAGATATACTGATAGTTAGATAGATAGGTAGGTAGATAGATAGATAGGTAAATAGGTAGAAAGATAAACAGGCAGACCTATAGATTGATTGATAGATAGATATACTGATAAATAGATAGATAGATAGATAGGTAGGTAGACTGATAGATAGGTAAATAGGTAGAAAGATAAACAGGCAGACCTATAGATTGATTGATAGATAGATATACTGATAGTTAGATAGATAGATAGGTAGACAGATAGATAGATAGGTAAATAGGTAGAAAGATAAACAGGCAGACCTATAGATTGATTGATAGATAGATATACTGATAGTTAGATAGATAGGTAGATAGATAGATAGATAGGTAAATAGGTAGAAAGATAAACAGGCAGACCTATAGATTGATTGATAGATAGATATACTGATAGTTAGATAGATAGGTAGACAGATAGATAGATAGGTAAATAGGTAGAAAGATAAACAGGCAGACCTATAGATTGATTGATAGATAGATATACTGATAAATAGATAGATAGATAGATAGGTAGGTAGACTGATAGATAGGTAAATAGGTAGAAAGATAAACAGGCAGACCTATAGATTGATTGATAGATAGATATACTGATAAATAGATAGATAGATAGATAGGTAGGTAGACTGATAGATAGGTAAATAGGTAGAAAGATAAACAGGCAGACCTATAGATTGATTGATAGATAGATATACTGATAAATAGATAGATAGATAGATAGGTAGGTAGACTGATAGATAGGTAAATAGGTAGAAAGATAAACAGGCAGACCTATAGATTGATTGATAGATAGATATACTGATAAATAGATAGATAGATAGATAGGTAGGTAGACTGATAGATAGGTAAATAGGTAGAAAGATAAACAGGCAGACATATAGATTGATTGATAGATAGATATACTGATAAATAGATAGATAGATAGATAGGTAGGTAGACTGATAGATAGGTAAATAGGTAGAAAGATAAACAGGCAGACCTATAGATTGATTGATAGATAGATATACTGATAAATAGATAGATAGATAGATAGGTAGGTAGACTGATAGATAGGTAAATAGGTAGAAAGATAATCAGACAGACCTATAGATTGATTGATAGATATATATACTGATAAATAGATAGATAGATAGATAGGTAGGTAGACTGATAGATAGGTAAATAGGTAGAAAGATAAACAGGCAGACCTATAGATTGATTGATACATAGATATACTGATAGTTAGATAGATAGGTAGACAGATAGATAGATAGGTAAATAGGTAGAAAGATAATCAGACAGACCTATAGATTGATTGATACATAGATATACTGATAGTTAGATAGATAGGTAGACAGATAGATAGATAGGTAAATAGGTAGAAAGATAAACAGGCAGACCTATAGATTGATTGATAGATAGATATACTGATAAATAGATAGATAGATAGATAGGTAGGTAGACTGATAGATAGGTAAATAGGTAGAAAGATAAACAGGCAGACCTATAGATTGATTGATAGATAGATATACTGATAAATAGATAGATAGATAGATAGGTAGGTAGACTGATAGATAGGTAAATAGGTAGAACGATAAACAGACAGACCTATAGATTGATTGATAGATAGATATACTGATAAATAGATAGATAGATAGATAGGTAGGTAGACTGATAGATAGGTAAATAGGTAGAAAGATAAACAGGCAGACCTATAGATTGATTGATAGATAGATATACTGATAAATAGATAGATAGATAGATAGGTAGGTAGACTGATAGATAGGTAAATAGGTAGAAAGATAAACAGGCAGACCTATAGATTGATTGATAGATAGATATACTGATAAATAGATAGATAGATAGATAGGTAGGTAGACTGATAGATAGGTAAATAGGTAGAAAGATAAACAGGCAGACCTATAGATTGATTGATAGATAGATATACTGATAAATAGATAGATAGATAGATAGGTAGGTAGACTGATAGATAGGTAAATAGGTAGAAAGATAAACAGGCAGACCTATAGATTGATTGATAGATAGATATACTGATAAATAGATAGATAGATAGATAGGTAGGTAGACTGATAGATAGGTAAATAGGTAGAAAGATAAACAGGCAGAAATATAGATTGATTGATACATAGATATACTGATAGTTAGATAGATAGATAGATAGGTAGGTAGACTGATAGATAGGTAAATAGGTAGAAAGATAAACAGGCAGACCTATAGATTGATTGATAGATAGATATACTGATAAATAGATAGATAGATAGATAGGTAGACAGATAGATAGATAGGTAAATAGGTAGAAAGATTAACAGGCAGACCTATAGATTGATTGATAGATAGATATACTGATAAATAGATAGATAGATAGATAGGTAGGTAGACTGATAGATAGGTAAATAGGTAGAAAGATAAACAGGCAGACCTATAGATTGATTGATACATAGATATACTGATAGTTAGATAGATAGGTAGACAGATAGATAGATAGGTAAATAGGTAGAAAGATAAACAGGCAGACCTATAGATTGATTGATAGATAGATATACTGATAAATAGATAGATAGATAGATAGGTAGGTAGACTGATAGATAGGTAAATAGGTAGAAAGATAAACAGGCAGACCTATAGATTGATTGATAGATAGATATACTGATAAATAGATAGATAGATAGATAGGTAGGTAGACTGATAGATAGGTAAATAGGTAGAAAGATAAACAGGCAGACCTATAGATTGATTGATAGATAGATATACTGATAGTTAGATAGATAGGTAGATAGATAGATAGATAGGTAAATAGGTAGAAAGATAAACAGGCAGACCTATAGATTGATTGATAGATAGATATACTGATAAATAGATAGATAGATAGATAGGTAGGTAGACTGATAGATAGGTAAATAGGTAGAAAGATAAACAGGCAGACCTATAGATTGATTGATAGATAGATATACTGATAGTTAGATAGATAGGTAGGTAGGTAGACTGATAGATAGGTAAATAGGTAGAAAGATAATCAGACAGACCTATAGATTGATTGATAGATAGATATACTGATAAATAGATAGATAGATAGATAGGTAGGTAGACTGATAGATAGGTAAATAGGTAGAAAGATAAACAGGCAGACCTATAGATTGATTGATAGATAGATATACTGATAAATAGATAGATAGATAGATAGGTAGACAGATAGATAGATAGGTAAATAGGTAGAAAGATAAACAGGCAGACCTATAGATTGATTGATAGATAGATATACTGATAGTTAGATAGATAGGTAGATAGATAGATAGATAGGTAAATAGGTAGAAAGATAAACAGGCAGACCTATAGATTGATTGATAGATATACTGATAAATAGATAGATAGATAGATAGGTAGGTAGACTGATAGATAGGTAAATAGGTAGAAAGATAAACAGGCAGACCTATAGATTGATTGATAGATAGATATACTGATAGTTAGATAGATAGGTAGATAGATAGATAGATAGGTAAATAGGTAGAAAGATAAACAGGCAGACCTATAGATTGATTGATAGATAGATATACTGATAAATAGATAGATAGATAGATAGGTAGGTAGACTGATAGATAGGTAAATAGGTAGAAAGATAAACAGGCAGACCTATAGATTGATTGATAGATAGATATACTGATAGTTAGATAGATAGGTAGGTAGGTAGACTGATAGATAGGTAAATAGGTAGAAAGATAATCAGACAGACCTATAGATTGATTGATAGATAGATATACTGATAAATAGATAGATAGATAGATAGGTAGGTAGACTGATAGATAGGTAAATAGGTAGAAAGATAAACAGGCAGACCTATAGATTGATTGATAGATAGATATACTGATAGTTAGATAGATAGATAGGTAGACAGATAGATAGATAGGTAAATAGGTAGAAAGATAAACAGGCAGACCTATAGATTGATTGATAGATAGATATACTGATAGTTAGATAGATAGGTAGGTAGATAGATAGATAGGTAAATAGGTAGAAAGATAAACAGGCAGACCTATAGATTGATTGATAGATAGATATACTGATAAATAGATAGATAGATAGATAGGTAGGTAGACTGATAGATAGGTAAATAGGTAGAAAGATAAACAGGCAGACCTATAGATTGATTGATAGATAGATATACTGATAGTTAGATAGATAGATAGGTAGACAGATAGATAGATAGGTAAATAGGTAGAAAGATAAACAGGCAGACCTATAGATTGATTGATAGATAGATATACTGATAGTTAGATAGATAGGTAGATAGATAGATAGATAGATAGGTAAATAGGTAGAAAGATAAACAGGCAGACATATAGATTGATTGATAGATAGATATACTGATAGTTAGATAGATAGGTAGACAGATAGATAGATAGGTAAATAGGTAGAAAGATAAACAGGCAGACCTATAGATTGATTGATAGATAGATATACTGATAAATAGATAGATAGATAGATAGGTAGGTAGACTGATAGATAGGTAAATAGGTAGAACGATAAACAGGCAGACCTATAGATTGATTGATAGATAGATATACTGATAAATAGATAGATAGATAGATAGGTAGGTAGACTGATAGATAGGTAAATAGGTAGAAAGATAAACAGGCAGACCTATAGATTGATTGATAGATAGATATACTGATAAATAGATAGATAGATAGATAGGTAGGTAGACTGATAGATAGGTAAATAGGTAGAAAGATAAACAGGCAGACCTTTAGATTGATTGATAGATAGATATACTGATAAATAGATAGATAGATAGATAGGTAGGTAGACTGATAGATAGGTAAATAGGTAGAAAGATAAACAGGCAGACCTATAGATTGATTGATACATAGATATACTGATAGTTAGATAGATAGGTAGATAGATAGATAGATAGGTAAATAGGTAGAAAGATAATCAGACAGACCTATAGATTGATTGATACATAGATATACTGATAGTTAGATAGATAGGTAGACAGATAGATAGATAGGTAAATAGGTAGAAAGATAAACAGGCAGACCTATAGATTGATTGATAGATAGATATACTGATAAATAGATAGATAGATAGATAGGTAGGTAGACTGATAGATAGGTAAATAGGTAGAAAGATAATCAGGCAGACCTATAGATTGATTGATAGATAGATATACTGATAAATAGATAGATAGATAGATAGGTAGGTAGACTGATAGATAGGTAAATAGGTAGAAAGATAAACAGGCAGACCTATAGATTGATTGATAGATAGATATACTGATAAATAGATAGATAGATAGATAGGTAGGTAGACTGATAGATAGGTAAATAGGTAGAAAGATAAACAGGCAGACCTATAGATTGATTGATAGATAGATATACTGATAAATAGATAGATAGATAGATAGGTAGGTAGACTGATAGATAGGTAAATAGGTAGAAAGATAAACAGGCAGACCTATAGATTGATTGATAGATAGATATACTGATAAATAGATAGATAGATAGATAGGTAGGTAGACTGATAGATAGGTAAATAGGTAGAAAGATAAACAGGCAGACCTATAGATTGATTGATAGATAGATATACTGATAAATAGATAGATAGATAGATAGGTAGGTAGACTGATAGATAGGTAAATAGGTAGAAAGATAAACAGGCAGACCTATAGATTGATTGATAGATAGATATACTGATAGTTAGATAGATAGATAGATAGGTAGGTAGACTGATAGATAGGTAAATAGGTAGAAAGATAAACAGGCAGACCTATAGATTGATTGATAGATAGATATACTGATAGATAGATAGATAGGTAGGTAGACTGATAGATAGGTAAATAGGTAGAAAGATAAACAGGCAGACCTATAGATTGATTGATACATAGATATACTGATAGATAGATAGATAGATAGATAGGTAGGTAGACTGATAGATAGGTAAATAGGTAGAAAGATAAACAGGCAGACCTATAGATTGATTGATACATAGATATACTGATAGTTAGATAGATAGGTAGACAGATAGATAGATAGGTAAATAGGTAGAAAGATAAACAGGCAGACCTATAGATTGATTGATAGATAGATATACTGATAAATAGATAGATAGATAGATAGGTAGGTAGGTAGATAGATAGGTAAATAGATATAAAGATAGATAGATAGAGCCTCGAGTATTATCTACTTTAATATTTGTACTATAACGGATACAGACAATAAATACTTTTAAAAACCAGTTGGATTAATTATTCTCATAAATGAAGTATGAAACACTAACTGATAACTTTAAATAATATAATTCAAAAAATATCTTGAACAAACGTATTAGAATAAAGTAATGTCTAAAGCATACCACTGTGTTCAAAAAATACCCGGAATTTTCGTTTTTTGAAAAAAATATTTATTTATTCATCTACATCGATATTGTCCCCACTAGATATTATGCACTTATGCCCGCACTTTTTCCAATTCTCAAAACACTTCTGTAACTTGATCTTTGGGATAGCTTTGAGCTCTTTCAGCGAGGCACTTTTAATGTCATCTATGCTTGTGAAACGATGACCCTTTAAGGTTTTTTTTAATTTTTGTAAAAAGTCACAAGGGCCCATGTCTGGCGAATATGGAAGTTGGGGCATCATTGCAGTGTTATTTTTTGCCAAAAAATCATGAACAAGCAACCATGTGTGAGCCGGTGCACTATCGTGATGCAAAAGCTATGAATTGTTTTTCCACAAACCCGGACGTTTTCTTCGCACTGCTTCAAGCAAACGGCGTTTAACTTGTAGATAGTAGGCCTACACTTTATTGATCGTTTGAGCTTGTGGCAAGAATTCATGATGCACTATGCCATTAAAATCAAAGAATACAGTAAGCAAAACCTTGACGTTCGACCGCACTTACCGAGCCTTTTTCGGTCTTGGAGAGCCAGAATGTTTCCACTGGGACGATTGAGCCTTCGTTTCGACATTGTATCCGTAAACCCAAGTTTCGTTGCCTGTTATAATACGTTTCAGTGATTCTGCAATGTCGCTGACTTCATTTAGTGATTCCTGAGCAACTTCAATTCGCCGCTGTTTTTTGTTCAAAATTCAACAATTTTGGGACAAATTTTGCTGCCACGCGTTTCATACCCAAATTGTTTGGTATGAGCCAATCGATATGACAACATCATCAGCGACTTCTCTGATTGTGATTCGGCGATCATTCATAACCATTGCTTCCACTTTTTCCACGTTTTCATCGGTTGTTAATATGCTGGGGCGTCCGGGGCGTTCGTCATTGTCAACGTCTTAAATAGCCACTCGTAAATACTTGTTTTTTTCATAGCAGACTCACCATAGGCCGTTGTTAACATTTCGCACACTTTGTTACGCTTAATTTCATTTTTTACGCAAAAGTTAATACAAGTTCTTCTATCCATTTTTTTTAACAATCGAAAATCGCCGAGCTCATGAAAACACGTCTAACCTTAGCGGCTGCCACAGATAAAGTAAACAATGAATACAGCTGGAAATTGTGTCATACTTCAGGTGCATGTATACCAACACAACAAAAAAAAAAAAAGATTTTGACAATCGTTCTCTCCAAACGCGCGAAATTGATTCTTTGGACAGAAGGAAGAGGAGGTAGTTTACAAGGAAATCTAAGTCTGTAGTAATCTCTGCAGCTCGATGATCAGTAAATACTTTCAAATACAACTTTTTTATAATACGTTTTTGGTTAAACAAATACCTGTTGGGTTAATATAGACCAGGAACAGAAACCCCGCTTTAGAAGCGGTTATGAACTGGAGACCTATTTTTATGTTGAAGGATAATCGAGCTCTTAACAAAAATACAAACTGAAAGAAATGCATTTGCTTATAAAAAAATGCGTTTGGCAGAGCCACTGGTAAAATGTTATTTAAAATTCAGAAAGTAAGTCAAACGATTTGCCCGGGCTACGAGACTATATTCTATACGGGAAAATAGCTACATTCTAATTTTGCAATTATTTGATCGATTACATTCGTGTACGATTAATTAGTCGAAAGTATTAATTTAATTATCCTGATTATAGTTGAAGCTAAACATTAAATGACTGTTGGGTCGTTAATATGAAATAATTAAAAGCGGCCGAGACGTTCGTCCCACACACGATGCTCGCTATCTTCCATTCATGTTATTACTTATTTAACATAAATAATAATGAAATAAATTAGACAACAAGCGCCAAATAGCTGCTTGCTTTATATTAATTGTCAGTTTTATTGTTCCTGTTAACACAGCCAGAATGTCCGTCGCTAACACTCTCTGCAGGCCGAACTGGAAATTACAAATTAAACAGTACACTGGTGGTATTCTCATTTTATAGGGCTCTTGTTATCTAATTTCGTTAGCTTGGTGTTTAAAATCTTTGATTACGTTCTAGAGCAATTTCATCCGTAAATATTGTAGGTTTTCATAAGCATATT
>JBAIZL010000005.1:221185292-221232792 GCA_036971475.1 Prosapia bicincta
GATAATTTGGCAAGAGTTGCATATACCATAGGGTGTATACGACGATAGCATTTGCTTGTATCTAGTCTCGACACATCCTTGAACCGATAATGTCATTAACTCATTTTTGTACTTAAAGGTCGAAAAACGTAATCTAAAGATGTGCTTAGCGTCAAAAGGTTTCACAAGCTGTATTTTCATGCACATTCTTCAGTTTGCATTTTCATGAGTTTTTATCTAATCAGTATATCATAAATTCATTATTGTGTTACATAATAAATTTATTAGGGTATAACCTAGTATTTTGACTATTTCAAATTTAATCAATCAAATTTAATCAGTTATTTGTATCTTGCACAAATATTTTTTTGAAAATCGTAAAATTACATTTCTTCTACGAGTCTATATTGTATTAGCAGACATTCCTCATTCTATTAATATCGCTTATCTACAATTCTACTTTTAAACAAGTAACATAAACAAAACCTTTTTAAAGTTAATTTCTACTTAGGTCAACAAAGAAAATTTTATTTAGATACTTTTTATTAAATAAATTCAAATAATATAAAAACAGTAATACAACCTGTGATTTAAAACAGCTGTTCTACACATAACCTATAACATCAGCTTTTTTAGGAAATCATATCTTGTCACTTATTATAATCCAAGTGGGACGAAATAACTATATTGGATACGTTGAACATTTTGTGAAACGTTTTTCTCAAATATCAAACTAAAATTAATTAAATAAATTAAATTAATGAATAAATATTTGAAAAAAACTATATTAACATCAAGTGTTACTCACTACTAGTTTAATAAAATTTATATGAACTTGAGTGGATGAATAAAAAGTATGTTATTAAGGAATGAAAATTTGAACGATATAATATATAAGAAGATTGTAAATTAATAGAGGGAATTGAAAAATATAAAAAAGTTTCAAACATAAAACAAAAATAAATATTTTAATATGGGAAAAAAATTATCAACAATGGTTGTCCTAAACAACTATATAGTCAACACTAAGCGACCGAGATACTGTTTCACTTTGGACAACCCTGCAGGTGTATGTAGCGGCACGCGACTCCATTCCTTGAGGCGAATAAATTCTGTTTACTTTGTTGCCATTATCCCTCTCTTTCCAACTCGTTTGACATATCTATCCGTTTCTCTCTCACACACTTATGTGCCAAAAGTTGTTATTTCCTCGTGCCAATGCATATTAAATACTTACCTACCGTTACGAGGTTTGCCGAATTAAGCCGAAGTTACGACGAGAGATTGTCGTTTAGAGGTTAAAGTGATTTCACGGTTTATGCATCAGTGGTTCCTGAGACGAGAAAAGTAACAAAATGAAGTCAATAATTGAGCTTGGGTTTCAATAAGGTGTGTGTGTGTGTGTGTGTTAGTATATATATACACACACACACAGACACACACACACACACACACACACACACACACACACACACACACACACACACACACACACACACACACACACACATACACACACACACACACACACACACAAACACACACACACACACACACACAGACACACACACACACACACACACAAACACACACACACTTACACACACACACACACACACACACACACACACACACACACACACACACACACACATACACACACACACACACACACACACACACACACACACACACACCACACACACACACACACACACACACACACACACACACACACACACACACACACACACACACACACACACACACAGACACACACACACACACACACAAACACACACACACACACACACACACACACACACACACACACACACACACACACACACACACACACACACACACACACACATACACACACACACTTACACACACACAGACACACACACACACACACACACACACACACACACACACACACATATATATAATTACATATACGTATATAACAAATTCATGTCAATTCCTACTGAAGTGAAACAAATTGCTTTAACTATTTTTTATTTATAATTACAATTAATATAATATACGTATGTAAGCCTATACATGTTACAGAATCACAATATTAAGTGGCAAAATAGATAGCAAATTTCCTTACAATTTTTAATTTTCATTTTATAGGACTACAGTATATGGTGTCGGAATATTATTTTGTTACTATAACACTTTTATTATTGTTATTTGTTACTATTTTTTGTTTGTTTTGTTTCTAATTTATGAAGCTGACGGTCTGTAATTTCTCATTGTATCCACCTCCCTTATTACTTCATTGTTGCAAGAAACCTTTCTCTTATAATTTCATATACATCTTCCAATAATAGTTTTATAGCAGTGGGATTGTTGGCTCAGTGCCTAAGTGTTGAATTTCAAACATATAGTTATTCAATTTGAATACAACCAAGACAACAGTTTTTTTTTAATTTCAATAAATGAATAAATATTTTTTTAATGTGGTAACGTCTATTGTCATCCATTGGGGAATTTTTTAAAATTTATTCGAACTTGAATAAATGAATTAAAACGTATTTTATTAACGACTAAAAAGTTGCTCATGAAATATATATATATATTTGTAGTTATGCAACACTGTTTTCTTGTATATATATATATATATATATATATATATATATATATATATATATATATAAAGAACTAAGTCAAAATACAAATACAAGAATTATAATTGAATTTACAATTCAAAGCTTTTCGTTGGCTATCAGTACCAACATCATCAGGAATATTAAAAAATTCTTTTGATGATGAATTAAACAACACAATTGTTTAATATTCCTGATGATGTTGGTACTGATAGCCAACGAAAAGCTTTGAATTGTAAATTCAATTATAATTCTTGTATTTGTATTTTGACTTTTGTTCTTTATATATATATATATATATATATATATATATATATATATATATATATATATATATATATATATCAGGAGAGTGTGAGCTAATATAAGAAAAAAAAACAATTAACATAAAAGGGATGTGTGTCGTGTAAACGTCCTACACCTAGAAATGGTTAACTTTGTGTTAATTATTAAAAGGATGATAAAAACATAAACGTCTGACATAGTTAGTTTTCTCATACATATATATATTTCTAGTTCATACTTGAACTTCAGTTGCTGCGTGTATTTTCAGTTTATATATTTAGAAATATTAATTTTACATTTATTCGTATTTATAATTTTTAAACTAAAAAATATTATGAGATAATTTAATTAATAAGATACTGCGTAAAGCATTATATAACTGTATTATAACGGTATCGTAATAGGATATAATTTTAGCTATCTATACGTAAGTAGCATAACCTACCAATAATAAAAACCCAATGTTAAATGAAATCCTATAATTTTACATATAGTAATCCAATACACTAATGTATATTCCTGATAATATTAAAAATGATTTCAACATAACCTCCAAATAACCTCTAAACTTAGACGAAAACAGCTTTTATCTTCTAGTATGGGTTTCATAAATATTCAGGGCAATTCATTTATCATCGTAAACTTAGCGAAAATGCTTTTTACATGTGACGTCATACTTTTACAGTTCCACTACTGTTGAAAGAAGGAATGAAATCGAAGTCGGTGAAAAGATTGGAACCACATACGAGTATAACAGTTGCAGGCAGGCTGTGTGGGCAGTGGACAGGTTAGGATCAAAGCAACGCTTTAATCGTATAATGACAGCGTTTCTTACGTGTTCGGAAAGCTACGTAAATGGACAAAAGTTTTGGCAGCGTTGGACGAGACTCGTTTTCTTTATAAGACTGGAAGTTCCTCAAGAGTTTCACCCCTTAATTTATGGGTGTATTTTGTAAATAAAACGAAATAAAGTGAATAATATGATTTTTTTGTTTCTTTAGATTTAATTGGTAGATAAAACTAAATGGTTGCTGTAAACGGAAAAAATGCAAAAAGGTATAAAAGGGACTAAAAAATATAGGAATTTTAAACTAAATCGTCTTAAATTTCCAATCATAATAAATACGTTTCTATTCATCCACTCAAGTTCCAATACATTTCTTTTAACCTATAGTGAATGGCAATTGATGTTAACACAGTTTTTTTCAAATATTTATTCAATAATTAAATTATAAAATGTGTGGGGTTTAGGTAGGATTTGAAATGAGTATCTCCATGATCGAAGTCTAGCGCCCCTCAGCACTGAGCTAACTTTCACATAGCAAGAAATATATTACTCAAAGATGTAAATGAATTTTTCTTTTATCTCCATCTGGTTGTCGTCGAAACCTCTATTGCACAACCATATATTGTTGCCTTGGTTACCACACAACATCATAAATAATAGTCTTGGATTTAATATAGTGATAAATGAAAACAATAAAATAAATATACAAACTGGATTAATGGTAACGAACCGTGCTTCACAAACGGACAATGCGAAAGTAAAGCGAAAAGAAAATACAACACAAAAAAAAGAAAGCGTATAAATAGTAACAAACAAAAAAATAGTCTAACACCAGACATAGAAAGAAAAATGGAAAATTGCAAGGAAATTCGTTTTCTATTTTGCCACTTAATATCGTCATTCTGTCATAGTTATATACATATTTATATTAGTTGTAATTATAAAATAAAAAGAAACTAAAATAAAATTTGTCTCTGTTGTAGGAATTGACTCAAAATAAATTTTATATTACTTGTTTATTTAGTTTCAATAACAGATCGAAATTAAAAGTAACTCGGATATAACGAGTGAGAAGCTTGATTAAATAACTAAATTTACTGTTAGACGCAGTCCTAAATGTCAAACAAAAATTTATCAAGACTAGATTTGAAGCAGAAAACTAAATCCTAAACAAAGGAATCAAAAGTAAGGTAAATGCAACGGGAATGGGCTTTTGAAGGAATGTTATGGAGTAACAAGACTGAGGTAAATAAAAGAAGAAATCAATATATAAATATAATAGCAGAGTGAAACACTACAATATGTAGAAATAACATCGTAATATCAGACGAGCAGACCCCAGTCGATATAGGGGAAGCGGGGTGAACAGACAGCTGAAGGACAAAAGACAGTGAAAGTACTGGTCGAGGGAAAGAAAGCAAAGCCAGCTGATATATCTTTGTAGCCCACGAGTGTCTGCTTTTGGTTTCAAATTTATTGATTTATTATATATTTCTAATGTTTTGTTCTTTATGTTATTATTATCATTAATAAGTAAAGGCGTTGTAGTAGTCAGTAGCGCACCCGGAATTACTTTAACGGGGAGCCAAGGCCATCAACAACAGGGGGGGGGAGGCCTGTCAAGTTACTTCAATGCATACTTTGTGTTACTTTAGGGCGCAATCTCTACAACTGTGTATTGATGAAGGATATTCCTGAAGCTTTTATTATCGGTGCATTTAAATATTATTAACATTTTAATTTGCTACTTAATTAATGCTCCTAATACTTCAGGCATAAATAAAACTAAAAAATGTATTTATAACACTTATTTATTTGTAAATCTTGGTAGTTAAATTTATATACAGCGCATGCACACTATACGTTTTTCAACGATGGATGACGTGCGTAATTTCTTTTCCTCTATAGAGACAGCCAAGCGGGTACCCAATTCTTTTCGATGCGCTAATGGTAACAGTATAGTTGCCAAAGAAAGATTTAGAGAAGATATTAGTCAATAAAGCTGATAAAAGAATAAACTAATATTTTCTCTAAAATATACAGCATTACATCTTTCTGTGAATAGCATAACATAAAAGTGTCACAACTCTCAAGTGGAAGGTCGCATGCTGGACTAACGGTAGGGCTATGACCCTCGCTAGGAGTAGAAGAGTGGAAGAACGGCTCAACTGCTCAAGGCTGCCTATTGGAAGCAGATCTCCTCCCTAATGGAGCGAAAAAGAGGTGTTTTCCAACAAACCGTTTGGTCTTCATGAAGATTTTTCCTTTTCAAAGGAATATTTGACTAAGGCTAGATCAACTCTTTAAAGTTTAGAGGAGGCCAATTGGCGCGATGAAGGATTCTTCAACTAGTTTGTCATCAGCTTAACATCGTGTCGCCTTTAGCTGATCGTCGGTGTGGTCAGTTCAAAGTAAAAAGAAGAAAACTAGAGGCCAAGACATTGTTTCAAGCAAAGCAGAGAGGATTGTTCTCTTTCTACCACCAACTGATTTTTATTGACTCTATTTTGGAGACAGAAAATTAACGTATCTTAGAATTGTAATGTTGTTATTGCTGTATCTATTGGGGTGCAAAGTACAAAAGGTTCAGATTCCTCCAAAGATCCTGATGTAAAGATCTGCCAGTTTTGGAGCCCGATGGCCATGACGTATTTCATTTGGTGATAAGTCGAAGGAGGGGAAGGACAATCCCTTGGCATTCAAACACATGATCTGGGCTTAGTTGTGATTGGGGACAGTACTTGCAAAAGGGATAAGATTTTATATTAGTTGGTTATATCTTCATGCCCTTGAAATGTCCACTACGCAGCCTAGCTATTGTAGAGGAGAGGTGTCTTGGGCAGTTTAGATCGGGGATGGTTGCCTTGCTAAAATGCTGGTTGATGTAGATTTTTCGCTTGGCAACATCATTCGAATCTGTATAAGTGACTGTTAGAGGTTGATCTTCGTCACGTGCTTCCTTTGCAAAGGCATCTACACACTCATTACCGTCATTCACAGTTTTGTAATAAATTTAATTAATGAAGGTCAAAGCAGTGTCGTGCCAAGGGTGGGGGAGGGGTTTCGGTCTCCCCAGGCCCCATGTTGTACATATATCCCCGACTGGTTAAAAACTCTTTTAATAGAAAATAATTATGTAATTACTCTTAAAACCAAAATTACTGCAGCATACCTGTATAAACCTGCACAAAACGCTATCAAATTTGAAAAAAATGAGGACGCATTACTCATCAAAAAAACTTCGTCGGTCATTTTTATTTTAAAAAAATACAATACCTCTCTTTTAGAATGTTTTTTTGTCTAAAACAACGGCTTCCATGCGGCGTATGTATGTACAACAATCGGCACTGAAATATGTGACGTAATAATTAACTAATACAAATTATTTGTGTTTTTATAGGAGATTTTTGTATTAGGTGTTATTATTAATAGGCCCCCTATGGGTAATAGGCTCCTCATATTTACTACTCCAAGCCTCGTTTTTCAAAGCACACCACTGGGACAAAGCTCTGAGTTTTAAATCGCCCCAAGTTAACTACCGTTGAGTAAAGTTCGAGTGGGAATAGCAAGATAGCGTAAAAGAAATAATATGAGTTTATTTTTAAAATACTAAGTTGACGTATCTGTCGCCAGTAACGTTAGATAGTACAGATAAGACAGTAACACTATCAGCTGCGGTGGTCGCTACAGACCGTTCTGTGTCTGATGTGACGTTTCCATTGACACGTCCCGCCCAGCAAGAGCCAATTTGTTTACTCTGGAAGCATCTTGTCCGTGCAATTAAAACTACATCCATCCCAGCCAGTCACTCATCTAATCACAATTTGCGCTCGGCGTTTGGGATAACGGTTTTAAAATTTTGATTTAATCAGCCTTTGGACAATTATACAGAAGTGACTCTAGTGGTTAAAATTTATACAGTGGAATACATTAAAATCGGGTTTTAAGAAGGCAACATGAAATTGTTTCATGAACTTAACTTTGAAGTGCGCCCGAGGGCAGAGGAGGGGCACGGCCGTTGCTATAATTATCTCAATTGAATGTTTGAGTTAATATTACAATATAATGATATAAATGAAGTATGGAAACTACTATGGCTTAATTTAACCTGCGTCACGTGACCACGCAGCTGTCTCGCTAGACGTAGTTTAATCGCTTTTTAGGATATTTAAAAGAAAATTTTATTAGACTGTAAAACTGAAATGTCCTTCGTTTTTTTATAGCATTTGTCCCTCAACTTCGCTCTGCTCTGTGTCTAAAGGAGAATTTACAGGAGAGCATTTAGGAGAAGAAGAAAATAAAACCTGGAAGAGGAAGCAGAAAACAAGTGGAATGTTTCTTAGCAAGGTGTTTATTTTGGTGGTGTGTAATGTTAAAGAGGAAACTAAACACTGACCAGTGACGTAGTCTACGGCAGATGCTCTACGTGATGGAATGCAACTAGATGGAAGCATTGCAAATGTCGATTTCGAGAGCGAAGCGTATCAAATATAAAATTGAATTGTTTCCAAAACAAACAATAGTTTAACAAGTCAGAAGTATCTGAAGAGAAGCGAAGCTAGACAATTTATTAATACATAATAAATGTTCGACAGTAAAACTAACAAAAAGTTGGAAAAAACAAAACTTATCTTCACAGGCACAATAAACATTAGTATATCCATTAGTATATCTAATAACATTGGTATATCCACAGTTACATGTGGGGCAAGCAGTTATTTCAGTTCACCACTCATATTAGAAGTTTACAAAAATAAAACAAAACAATACTGATGCATACATTACGTTGTATTGCAAATAATGTTGAATAAAAATTGGTAGGCTTGTTTCTTAAAGTTTCAACATTGACTGACTTGAGATAAATAGCACATTTAAAGCAGTTTGCGTACAAGTAAGATAGAAAAATGTAATTCCGATGAATCATGCTACAAAATTTCGTTGTGTTACACCTTAGAGAAGGGAATCGTCTTGAATATTTTGCAGTGAAGTCGTAAAACCTAAACAGAATAACTTCAAGAGAAGGCGTTGAAGAAACATCGAACTGACATTACCGTCAGTAAATACCGCTCGCGAAACTGTTGGAGGGGGAAGGAGAGTTAAAGGAAGTTGAAGAAGCATCGAACTGACATTACGGTCAGTAAATACCGCTCACGAAACTGTTGGAGGGGAAGGAGAGTTGAAGGAAGGTGAAGAAGCATCGAACTCACATTACGGTCAGTAAATACCGCTCACGAAACTGTTGGAGGGGGAAGGAGAGTTGAAGGAAGTTGAAGAAGCATCGAACTGACATTACGGTCAGTAAATACCGCTCACGAAACTGTTGGAAGGGGAAGGAGAGTTGAAGGAAGTTGAAGAAGCATCGAACTGACATTACGGTCAGTAAATACCGCTCACGAAACTGTTGGAGGGGGAAGGAGAGTTGAAGGAAGTTGAAGAAGCATCGAACTGACATTACGGTCAGACCGCTCACAAAACTGTTGGAAGGGGAAGGAGAAATGAAGGAAGTTGAAGAAGCATCGAACTGACATTACGGTCAGTAAATACCGCTCACGAAACTGTTGGAGGGGGAAGGAGAGTTGAAGGAATTTGAAGAAGCATCGAACTGACAGTACGGTGAGTAAAAACCGCTCACGAAACTGTTGGAGGGGGAAAGAGAGTTGAAGGAAGTTGAAGAAGCATCGAACTGACATTACGGTCAGTAAATACCGCTCACGAAACTGTTGGAGGGGGAAGGAGAGTTGAAGGAAGTTGAAGAAGCATCGCACTGACATTACCGTCAGTAAATACCGCTCGCGAAACTGTTGGAGGGGGAAGGAGAGTTGAAGGAAGTTGAAGAAGTATCGAACTGACATTACGGTCAGTAAATACCGCTCACGAAACTGTTGGAGGGGAAAGGAGAATTGAAGGAAGTTGAAGAAGCATCGAACTAACATTACGGTCAGTAAATACCGCTCACGAAACTGTTGGAGGGGAAGGAGAGTTGAAGGAAGTTGAAGAAGCATCGAAATGACATTACAGTCAGTAAATACCGCTCACGAAACTGTTGGAGGGGGAAGGAGAGTTGAAGGAAGTTGAAGAAGCATCGAACTGACATTACGGTCAGTAAATACCACTCACGAAACTGTTGGAGGGGGAAGGAGCGTTGAAGGAAGTTGAAGAAGCATCGAACTGACATTACCGTCAGTAAATACCGCTCGCGAAACTGTTGGAGGGGGAAGGAGAGTTGAAGGAAGTTGAAGAAGCATCGAACTGACATTACGGTCAGTAAATACCGCTCACGAAACTGTTGGAGGGGGAAGGAGAGTTGAAGGAAGTTGAAGAAGCATCGAACTGACATTACGGTCAGTAAATACCGCTCACGAAACTGTTGAAGGGGGAAGGAGAGTTGAAGGAAGTTTAAGAAGCATCGAACTGACATTACGGTCAGTAAATACCGCTCACGAAACTGTTGGAAGGGGAAGGAGAGTTGAAGGAAGTTGAAGAAGCATCGAACTGACATTACGGTCAGTAAATACCGCTCACGACTTTGTTGGAGGGGGAAGGAGAGTTGAAGGAAGTTGAAGAAGCATCGAAGTGACATTACGGTCAGTAAATACCGCTCACGAAACTGTTGGAGGGGGAAGGAGAGTTGAAGGAAGTTGAAGAAGCATCGAACTGACATTACGGTCAGTAAATACCGCTCACGAAACTGTTGGAGGGGAAGGAGAGTTGAAGGAAGTTGAAGAAGCATCGAACTGACATTACGGTCAGTAAATACCGCTCACGAAACTGTTGGAGGGGGAAGGAGAGTTGAAGGAAGTTGAAGAAGCATCGAACTGACATTACGGTCAGTAAATACCGCTCAAGAAACTGTTGGAGAGGGAAGGAGAGTTGAAGGAAGTTGAAGAAGCATCGAACTGACATTACGGTCAGACCGCTCACAAAACTGTTGGAAGGGGAAGGAGAGTTGAAGGAAGTTGAAGAAGCATCGAACTGACATTACGGTCAGTAAATACCGCTCACGAAACTGTTGGAGGGGAAGGAGAGTTGAAGGAAGTTGAAGAAGCATCGAACTGACATTACGGTCAGTAAATACCGCTCACGAAACTGTTGGAGGGGGAAGGAGAGTTGAAGGAAGTTGAAGAAGCATCGAACTGACATTACGGTCAGACCGCTCACGAAACTGTTGGAAGGGGAAGGAGAGTTGAAGGAAGTTGAAGAAGCATCGAACTGACATTACGGTCAGTAAATACCGCTCACGAAACTGTTGGAGGGGGAAGGAGAGTTGAAGGAAGTTGAAGAAGCATCGAACTGACATTACGGTCAGTAAATACCGCTCACGAAACTGTTGGAGGGGGAAGGAGAGTTGAAGGAAGTTGAAGAAGCATCGAACTGACATTACGGCCAGTAAATACCGCTCACGAAACTGTTGGAGAGGGAAGGAGAGTTGAAGGAAGTTGAAGAAGCATGGAACTGACATTACGGTCAGTAAATACCGCTCACGAAACTGTTGGAGGGGGAAGGAGAGTTGAAGGAATAAGAAGAAGCATCGAACTGACATTACGGTCAGTAAATACCGCTCACGAAACTGTTGGAGGGGGAAGGAGAGTTGAAGGAAGTTGAAGAAGCATCGAACTGACATTACGGCCAGTAAATACCGCTCACGAAACTGTTGGAGGGGGAAGGAGAGTTGAAGGAAGTTGAAGAAGCATCGAACTGACATTACGGCCAGTAAATACCGCTCACGAAACTGTTGGAGGGGGAAGGAGAGTTGAAGGAAGTTGAAGAAGCATCGAACTGACATTACGGCCAGTAAATACCGCTCACGAAACTGTTGGAGGGGAAGGAGAGTTGAAGGAAGTTGAAGAAGCATCGAACTGACATTACGGTCAGTAAATACCGCTCACGAAACTGTTGGAGGGGGAAGGAGAGTTGAAGGAAGTTGAAGAAGCATCGAACTGACATTACGGTCAGTAAATACCGCTCACGAAACTGTTGGAGGGGGAAGGAGAGTTGAAGGAAGTTGAAGAAGCATCGAACTGACATTACGGTCAGTAAATACCGCTGACGAAACTGTAGGAGGGGGAAGGAGAGTTGAAGGAAGTTGAAGAAGCATCGAACTGACATTACGGTCAGTAAATACCGCTCACGAAACTGTTGGAGGGGGAAGGAGAGTTGAAGGAATTTGAAGAAGCATCGAACTGACATTACGGTCAGTAAATACCGCTCACGAAACTGTTGGAGGGGAAGGAGAGTTGAAGGAAGTTGAAGAAGCATCGAACTGACATTACGGTCAGTAAATACCGCTCACGAAACTGTTGGAGGGGAAGGAGAGTTGAAGGAAGTTGAAGAAGCATCGAACTGACATTACGGTCAGTAAATACCGCTCACGAAACTGTTGGAGGGGGAAGGAGAGTTGAAGAAAGTTGAGGAAGCAACGAACTGACATTACGGTCAGTAAATACCGCACACGAAACTGTTGGAGGGGGAGAGTTGAAGGAAGTTGAAGAAGCATCGAACTGACATTACGGTCAGTAAATACCGCTCACGAAACTGTTGGAGGGGGAAGGAGAGTTGAAGGAATTTAAAGGAGCATCGTACTGACATTACGGTCAGTAAATACCGCTCACGAAACTGTTGGAGGGGGAAGGAGAGTTGAAGGAAGTTGAAGAAGCATTGAACTGACATTACGGCCAGTAAATACCGCTCACGGAACTGTTGGAGAAGAAGTAGAAATGAAGGAAGTTGAAGAGGCATCGAACTGACATTATGGTCAGTAAATACCGCTCACGAAACTGTTGGAGGGGGAAGGAGAGTTGAAGGAGTTGAAGAAGCATCGAACTGACATTACGGCCAGTAAATACCGCTCACGGAACTGTTGGAGGGGGAAGGAGAAATGAAGGAAGTTGAAGAAGCATGGAACTGACATTACGGTCAGTAAATACCGCTCACGAAACTGTTGGAGGGGGAAGGAGAGATGAAGGAATTTGAAGAAGCATCGAACTGACATTACGGTCAGTAAATACCGCTCACGAAACTGTTGGAGGGGGAAGGAGAGTTGAAGGAAGTTGAAGAAGAATCGAACTGTCATTACGGGCAGTAAATACCGCTCACGAAACTGTTGGATTGGGAAGGAGAGTTGAAGGAAGTTGAAGAAGCATCGAACTGACATTACGGTCAGTAAATACCGCTCACGAAACTGTTGGAAGGGGAAGGAGAGTTGAAGGAAGTTGAAGAAGCATTGAACTGACATTACGGCCAGTAAATACCGCTCACGGAACTGTTGGAGGGGGAAGGAGAAATGAAGGAAGTTGAAGAAGCATGGAACTGACATTACAGTCAGTAAATACCGCTCACGAAACTGTTGGAGGGGGAAGGAGAGATGAAGGAATTTGAAGAAGCATCGAACTGACATTACGGTCAGTAAATACCGCTCACGAAACTGTTGGAGGGGGAAGGAGAGTTGAAGGAAGTTGAAGAAGCATCGAACTGTCATTACGGGCAGTAAATACCGCTCACGAAACTGTTGGATTGGGAAGGAGAGTTGAAGGCAGTTGAAGAAGCATCGAAATGACATTACGGTCAGTAAATACCGCTCACGAACTGTTGGAGGGGGAAGGAGAGTTGAAGGAAGTTGAAGAAGCATCGAACTGACATTACCGTCAGTAAATACCGCTCACGAAACTGTTGGAGAGTGAAGGAGAGTTGAAGGAAGTTGAAGAAGCATCGAACTGACATTACGGTCAGTAAATACCGCTCACGAAACTGTTGGAGGGGGAAGGAGAGTTGAAGGAAGTTGAAGATGCATCGAACTGACATTACGGTCAGTAAATACCGCTCACGAAATTGTTGGAGGGGGAAGGAGAGTTGAAGGAAGTTGAAGACGCATCGAACTGACATTACGGCCAATAAATACCGCTCACGAAACTGTTGGAGGGGGAAGGAGAGTTGAAGGAAGTTGAAGAAGCATCGAACTGACATTACGGTCAGTAAATACCGCTCACGAAACTGTTGGAATTTGAAGGAGAGTTGAAGGAAGTTGAAGAAGCATCGAACTGACATTACAACCAGTAAATACCGATCACGAAACTGTTGGAGGGGGAAGGAGAGTTGAAGGAAGTTGAAGAAGCATCGAACTGACATTACGGTCAGTAAATACCGCTCACGAAACTGTAGGAGGGGGAAGGAGAGTTGAAGGAAGTTGAAGAAGCATCGAACTGACATTACGGTCAGTAAATACCGCTCACTAATCTGTAGGAGGGGGAAGGAGAGTTGAAGGAAGTTGAAGAAGCATCGAACTGACATTACGGTCAGTAAATACCGCTCACGAAACTGTTGGAGGGGAAGGAGAGTTGAAGGAATTTGAATAAGCATCGAACTGACATTACGGTCAGTAAATACCGCTCACGAAACTGTTGGAGGGGGAAGGAGAGTTAAAGGAATTTGAAGAACCATCGAACTGACTTTACGGTCAGTAAATACCGCTCACGAAACTGTTGGAGGGGGAAGGAGAGTTGAAGGAAGTTTAAGAAGCATCGAACTGACATTACGGTCAGTAAATACCGCTCACGAAACTGTTGGAAGGGGAAGGAGAGTTGAAGGAAGTTGAAGAAGCATCGAAATGACATTACGGTCAGTAAATACCGCTCACGACTTTGTTGGAGGGGGAAGGAGAGTTGAAGGAAGTTGAAGAAGCATCGAACTGACATTACGGTCAGTAAATACCGCTCACGAAACTGTTGGCGGGGGAAGGAGAGTTGAAGGAAGTTGAAGAAGCATCGAACTGACATTACGGTCAGTAAATACCGCTCACGAAACTGTTGGAGGGGAAGGAGAGTTGAAGGAAGTTGAAGAAGCATCGAACTGACATTACGGTCAGTAAATACCGCTCACGAAACTGTTGGAGGGGGAAGAAGAGTTGAAGGAAGTTGAAGAAGCAGCGACCTGACATTACGGTCAGTAAATACCGCTCACGAAACTGTTGGAGGGGGAAAGAGAGTTGAAGGAATTTGAAGAAGCATCGAACTGACATTACGGTCAGTATATACCGCTCACGAAACTGTAGGAGGGGAAAGGAGAGTTGAAGGAAGTTGAAGAAGCATCGAAATGACATTACGGTCAGTAAATACCGCTCACGAAACTGTTGGAGGGGGAAGGAGAGTTGAAGGAATTTGAAGAAGCATCGAACTGACATTACGGTCAGTAAATACCGCTCACGAAACTGTTGGAGGGGAAGGAGAGTTGAAGGAAGTTGAAGAAGCATCGAACTGACATTACGGTCAGTAAATACCGCTCAAGAAACGGTTGGAGGGGGAGGAGAGTTGAAGGAAGTTGAAGAAGCATCGAACTGACATTACGGCCAGTGAATACCGCTCACGAAACTGTTGGAGGGGGAAGGAGAGTTAAAGGAAGTTGAAGAAGCATCGAACTGACATTACGGTCAGTAAATACCGCTCACAAAACTGTTGGAGGGGAAGGAGAGTTAAAGGAAGTTGAAGAAGCATCGAACTGACATTACGGTCAGTAAATACCGCTCACGAAACTGTTGGAAGGGGAAGGAGAGTTGAAGGAAGTTGAAGAAGCATCGAACTGACATTACGGTCAGTAAATACCACTCACGATACTGTTGGAGGGGGAGAGTTGAAGGAAGTTGAAGAAGCATCGAACTGACATTACGGTCAGTAAATACCGCTCACGAAACTGTTGGAGGGGGAAGGAGAGTTGAAGGAATTTGAAGAAGCATCGAACTGACATTACGGTCAGTAAATACCGCTCACGAAACTGTTGGAGGGGAAGGAGAGTTGAAGGAAGTTGAAGAAGCATCGAACTGACATTACGGTCAGTAAATACCGCTCACGAAACTGTTGGAGGGGGAAGGAGAGTTGAAGGAAGTTGAAGAAGCATCGAACTGACATTACGGTCAGTAAATACCGCTCACGAAACTGTTGGAGGGGGAGAGTTGAAGGAAGTTGAAGAAGCATCGAACTGACATTACGGTCAGTAAATACCGCTCACGAAACTGTTGGAGGGGGAAGGAGAGTTGAAGGAATTTAAAGAAGCATCGAACTGACATTACGGTCAGTAAATACCGCTC
This sequence comes from Prosapia bicincta, assembly GCA_036971475.1. Lineage (NCBI taxonomy): Eukaryota > Metazoa > Arthropoda > Insecta > Hemiptera > Cercopidae > Prosapia > Prosapia bicincta. Next base: position 221,201,035 of record JBAIZL010000005.1, read on the forward strand.
ACGAAACTGTTGGAGGGGGAAGGAGAGTTGAAGGAAGTTGAAGAAGCATTGAACTGACATTACGGCCAGTAAATACCGCTCACGGAACTGTTGGAGGGGGAAGGAGAAATGAAGGAAGTTGAAGAAGCATCGAACTGATATTATGGTCAGTAAATACCGCTCACGAAACTGTTGGAGGGGGAAGGAGAGTTGAAGGAGTTGAAGAAGCATCGAACTGACATTACGGTCAGTAAATACCGCTCACGAAACTGTTGGAGGGGGAAGGAGAGTTGAAGGAAGTTGAAGAAGCATCGAACTGACATTACGGTCAGTAAATACCGCTCACGAAACTGTCGGAGGGGGAAGGAGAGTTGAAGGAAGTTGAAGAAGCATTGAACTGACATTACGGCCAGTAAATACCGGTCACGGAACTGTTGGAGGGGGAAGGAGAAATGAAGGAAGTTGAAGAAGCATGGAACTGACATTACGGTCAGTAAATACCGCTCACGAAACTGTTGGAGGGGGAAGGAGAGTTGAAGGAATTTGAAGAAGCATCGAACTTACATTACGGTCAGTAAATACTGCTCACGAAACTGTTGGAGGGGGAAGGAGAGTTGAAGGAAGTTGAAGAAGCATCGAACTGACATTACGGGCAGTAAATACCGCTCACGAAACTGTTGGAATGGGAAGGAGAGTTGAAGGCAGTTGAAGAAGCATCGAAATGACATTACAGTCAGTAAATACCGCTCACGAAACTGTTGGAATGGGAAGGAGAGTTGAAGGCAGTTGAAGAAGCATCGAAATGACATTACAGTCAGTAAATACCGCTCACGAAACTGTTGAAGGGGGAAGGAGAGTTGAAGAAATTTGAATAAGCATCGAACTGACATTACGGGCAGTAAATACCGCTCACGAAACTGTTGGAGAGGGAAGGAGAGTTGAAGGAAGTTGAAGAAGCATCGAACTGACATTACGGTCAGTAAATACCGCTCACGAAACTGTTGGAGGGGGAAGGAGAGTTAAAGGAATTTGAAGAAGCATCGAACTGACTTTACGGTCAGTAAATACCGCTCACGAAACTGTTGGAGGGGGAAGGAGAGTTGAAGGAAGTTTAAGAAGCATCGAACTGACATTACGGTCAGTAAATACCGCTCACGAAACTGTTGGAGGGGGAAGGAGAGTTGAAGGAAGTTGAAGAAGCATCAAACTGACATTACGGCCAGTAAATACTGCTCACGGAACTGTTGGAGGGAGAGGAGAGTTGAAGGAAGTTGAAGAAGCATCGAACTGACATTACGGTCAGTAAATACCGCTCACGACTTTGTTGGAGGGGGAAGGAGAGTTGAAGGAAGTTGAAGAAGCATCGAACTGACATTACGGTCAGTAAATACCGCTCACGAAATTGTTGGAGGGGAAGGAGAGTTGAAGGAAGTTGAAGAAGCATCGAACTGACATTACAGCCAGTAAATACCGCTCACGAAACTGTTGGAGGGGAAGGAGAGTTGAAGGAAGTTGAAGAAGCATCGAACTGACATTACGGTCAGTAAATACCGCTCACGAAACTGTTGGAGGGGGAAGGAGAGTTGAAGGAAGTTGAAGAAGCATCGAACTGACATTACGGTCAGTAAATACCGCTCACGATACTGTTGGAGGGGGAGAGTTGAAGGAAGTTGAAGAAGCATCGAACTGACATTACGGTCAGTAAATACCGCTCACGAAACTGTTGGAGGGGGAAGGAGAGTTGAAGGAATTTGAAGAAGCATCGAACTGACATTACGGTCAGTAAATACCGCTCACGAAACTGTTGGAGGGGAAGGAGAGTTGAAGGAAGTTGAAGAAGCATCGAACTGACATTACGGTCAGTAAATACCGCTCACGAAACTGTTGAAGGGGGAGGAGAGTTGAAGGAAGTTGAAGAAGCATCGAACTGACATTACGGCCAGTAAATACCGCTCACGAAACTGTTGGAGGGGGAAGGAGAGTTGAAGGAAGTTGAAGAAGCATCGAACTGACATTACGGTCAGTAAATACCGCTCACGAAACTGTTGGAGGGGGAAGGAGAGTTGAAGGAAGTTGAAGAAGCATCGAACTGACATTACGGTCAGTAAATACCGCTCACGAAACTGTTGGAGGGGGAGAGTTGAAGGAAGTTGAAGAAGCATCGAACTGACATTACGGTCAGTAAATACCGCTCACGAAACTGTTGGAGGGGGAAGGAGAGTTTAAGGAATTTAAAGAAGCATCGAACTGACATTACGGTCAGTAAATACCGCTCACGAAACTGTTGGAGGGGGAAGGAGAGTTGAAGGAAATTGAAGAAGCATTGAACTGACATTACGGCCAGTAAATACCGCTCACGGAACTGTTGGAGGGGGAAGGAGAAATGAAGGAAGTTGAAGAAGCATCGAACTGACATTATGGTCAGTAAATACCGCTCACGAAACTGTTGGAGGGGGAGGGAGAGTTGAAGGAGTTGAAGAAGCATCGAACTGACATTACGGTCAGTAAATACCGCTCACGAAACTGTTGGAGGGGGAATTAGAGTTGAAGGAAGTTGAAGAAGCATCGAACTGACATTACGGTCAGTAAATACCGCTCACGAAACTGTCGGAGGGGGAAGGAGAGTTGAAGGAAGTTGAAGAAGCATTGAACTGACATTACGGCCAGTAAATACCGGTCACGGAACTGTTGGAGGGGGAAGGAGAAATGAAGGAAGTTGAAGAAGCATGGAACTGACATTACGGTCAGTAAATACCGCTCACGAAACTGTTGGAGGGGGAAGGAGGGTTGAAGGAATTTGAAGAAGCATCGAACTTACATTACGGTCAGTAAATACTGCTCACGAAACTGTTGGAGGTGGAAGGAGAGTTGAAGGAAGTTGAAGAAGCATCGAACTGACATTACGGATAGTAAATACCGCTCACGAAACTGTTGGAGGGGGAAGGAGAGTTGAAGGAAGTTGAAGAAGCATCGAACTGACATTACGGGCAGTAAATACCGCTCACGAAACTGTTGGAATCGGAAGGAGAGTTGAAGGCAGTTGAAGAAGCATCGAAATGACATTACAGTCAGTAAATACCGCTCACAAAACTGTTGAAATGGGAAGGAGAGTTGAAGGCAGTTGAAGAAGCATCGAAATGACATTACAGTCAGTAAATACCGCTCACGAAACTGTTGAAGGGGGAAGGAGAGTTGAAGAAATTTGAATAAGCATCGAACTGACATTACGGGCAGTAAATACCGCTCACGAAACTGTTGGAGAGGGAAGGAGAGTTGAAGGAAGTTGAAGAAGCATCGAACTGACATTACGGTCAGTAAATACCGCTCACGAAACTGTTGGAGGGGGAAGGAGAGTTAAAGGAATTTGAAGAAGCATCGAACTGACTTTACGGTCAGTAAATACCGCTCACGAAACTGTTGGAGGGGGAAGGAGAGTTGAAGGAAGTTTAAGAAGCATCGAACTGACATTACGGTCAGTAAATACCGCTCACGAAACTGTTGGAGGGGGAAGGAGAGTTGAAGGAAGTTGAAGAAGCATCAAACTGACATTACGGCCAGTAAATACTGCTCACGGAACTGTTGGAGGGAGAGGAGAGTTGAAGGAAGTTGAAGAAGCATCGAACTGACATTACGGTCAGTAAATACCGCTCACGACTTTGTTGGAGGGGGAAGGAGAGTTGAAGAAAGTTGAAGAAGCATCGAACTGACATTACGGTCAGTAAATACCGCTCACGAAATTGTTGGAGGGGAAGGAGAGTTGAAGGAAGTTGAAGAAGCATCGAACTGACATTACAGCCAGTAAATACCGCTCACGAAACTGTTGGAGGGGAAGGAGAGTTGAAGGAAGTTGAAGAAGCATCGAACTGACATTACGGTCAGTAAATACCGCTCACGAAACTGTTGGAAGGGGAAGGAGAGTTGAAGGAAGTTGAAGAAGCATCGAACTGACATTACGGTCAGTAAATACCGCTCACGAAACTGTTGGAGGGGGAAGGCGAGTCGAAGGAAGTTGAAGAAGCATCGAACTGACATTACGGTCAGTAAATACCGCTCACGAAACTGTAGGAGGGGAAGGAGAGTTGAAGGAAGTTGAAGAAGCATCGAACTGACATTACGGTCAGTAAATACCGCTCACGAAACTGTTGGAGGGGGTAGGAGAGTTGAAGGAAGTTGAAGAAGCATCGAACTGTCATTACGGGCAGTAAATACCGCTCACGAAACTGTTGGAATGGGAAGGAGAGTTGAAGGCAGTTGAAGAAGCATCGAAATGACATTACAGTCAGTAAATACCGCTCACGAAACTGTTGGAGGGGAAGGAGAGTTGAAGGAAGTTGAAGAAGCATCGAACTGACATTACGGTCAGTAAATGCCGCTCACGAAACTGTTGGAGGGGGAAGGAGAGTTGAAGGAAGTTGAAGAAGCATCGAACTGACATTACAGTCAGTAAATACCGCTCACGAAACTGTTGGAGGGGAAGGAGAGTTGAAGGAAGTTGAAGAAGCATCGAACTGACATTACAGTCAGTAAATACCGCTCACGAAACTGTTGGAGGGGGAAGGAGAGTTGAAGGAAGTTGAAGAAGCATCGAACTGTTATTACGGTCAGTAAATACCGCTCACGAAACTGTTGGAATGGGAAGGAGAGTTGAAGGAAGTTTAAGAAGCATCGAACTGACATTACGGGCAGTAAATACCGCTCACGAAACTGTTGGAGGGGGAAGGAGAGTTAAAGGAATTTGAAGAAGCATCGAACTGACTTTACGGTCAGTAAATACCGCTCACGACTTTGTTGGAGGGGGAAGGAGAGTTGAAGAAGCATCGAACTGACATTACGGTCAGTAAATGCCGCTCACGAAACTGTTGGAGGGGGAAGGAGAGTTGAAGGAAGTTGAAGAAGCATCGAACTGACATTACGGCCAGTAAATACCGCTCACGAAACTGTTGGAAGGGGAAGGAGAGTTGAAGGAAGTTGAAGAAGCATCGAACTGACATTACGGTCAGTAAATACCGCTCACGAAACTGTTGGAGGGGGAAGGCGAGTCGAAGGAAGTTGAAGAAGCATCGAACTGACATTACGGTCAGTAAATACCGCTCACGAAACTGTAGGAGGGGAAGGAGAGTTGAAGGAAGTTGAAGAAGCATCGAACTGACATTAGGGTCAGTAAATACCGCTCACGAAACTGTTGGAGGGTGTAGGAGAGTTGAAGGAATTTGAAGATGCATCGAACTGACATTACGTTCAGTAAATACCGCTCACGAAACTGTTAGAGGGGAAGGAGAGTTGAAGGAAGATGCAGAAGCTTCGAACTGACATTACGGTCAGTAAATACCGCTCACGAAACTGTTGGAGGGGAAGGAGAGTTGAAGGAAGTTGAAGAAGCATCGAACTGACATTACGGTCAGTAAATACCGCTCACGAAACTGTTGGAGGGGGAAGGAGAGTTGAAGGAAGTTGAAGAAGCATCGAACTGACATTACGGTCAGTAAATACCGCTCACGAAACTGTTGGAGAGGGAGAGTTGAAGAAGCATCGAACTGACATTACGGTCAGTAAATACCGCTCACGAAACTGTTGGAGGGGGAAGGAGAGTTGAATGAAGTTGAAGAAGCATTGAACTGACATTACGGCCAGTAAATACCGCTCACGGAACTGTTGGAGGGGGAAGGAGAAATGAAGGAAGTTGAAGAAGCATCGAACTGACATTATGGTCAGTAAATACCGCTCACGAAACTGTTGGAGGGGGAAGGAGAGTTGAAGGAATTTAAAGAAGCATCGAACTGACATTACGGTCAGTAAATACCGCTCACGAAACTGTTGGAGGGGGAAGGAGAGTTGAAGGAAGTTGAAGAAGCATCGAACTGACATTACAGTCAGTAAATACCGCTCACGAAACTGTAGGAGGGGAAAGGAGAGTTGAAGGAAGTTGAAGAAGCATCGAAATGACATTACGGTCAGTAAATACCGCTCACGAAACTGTTGGAGGGGGAAGGAGAGTTGAAAGAATTTGAAGAAGCATCGAACTGACATTACGGTCAGTAAATACCGCTCACGAAACTGTTGGAGGGGAAGGAGAGTTGAAGGAAGTTGAAGAAGCATCGAACTGACATTACGGTCAGTAAATACCGCTCACGAAACTGTTTAAGGGGAAGGAGAGTTGAAGGAAGTTGAAGAAGCATCGAACTGACATTACGGTCAGTAAATACCGCTCACGAAACTGTTGGAGGGGGAAGGAGAGTTGAAGGAAGTTGAAGAAGCATCGAACTGACATTACGGTCAGTAAATACCGCTCACGAAACTGTTGGAGGGGGAGAGTTGAAGGAAGTTGAAGAAGCATCGAACTGACATTACGGTCAGTATATACCGCTCACGAAACTGTTGGAGGGGGAAGGAGAGTTGAAGGAATTTAAAGAAGCATCGAACTGACATTACGGTCAGTAAATACCGCTCACGAAACTGTTGGAGGGGGAAGGAGAGTTGAAGGAATTTGAAGAAGCATCGAACTGACATTACGGTCAGTAAATACCGCTCACGAAACTGTTGGAGGGGGAAGGAGAGTTGAAGGAAGTTGAAGAAGCATTGAACTGACATTACGGCCAGTAAATACCGCTCACGGAACTGTTGGAGGGGGAAGGAGAAATGAAGGAAGTTGAAGAAGCATCGAACTGACATTATGGTCAATAAATACCGCTCACGAAACTGTTGGAGGGGGAAGGAGAGTTGAAGGAGTTGAAGAAGCATCGAACTGACATTACGGTCAGTAAATACCGCTCACGAAACTGTTGGAGGGGGAAGGAGAGTTGAAGGAAGTTGAAGAAGCATCGAACTGACATTACGGTCAGTAAATACCGCTCACGAAACTGTTGGAGGGGGAAGGAGAGTTGAAGGAAGTTGAAGAAGCATTGAACTGACATTACGGCCAGTAAATACCGCTCACGAAACTGTTGGAGGGGGAAGGAGAGTTGAAGGAAGTTGAAGAAGCATCGAACTGTCATTACGGGCAGTAAATACCGCTCACGAAACTGTTGGAATGGGAAGGAGAGTTGAAGGAAGTTGAAGAAGCATCGAACTGACATTACGGTCAGTAAATACCGCTCACGAAACTGTTGGAGGGGGAAGGCGAGTCGAAGGAAGTTGAAGAAGCATCGAACTGACATTACGGTCAGTAAATACCGCTCACGAAACTGTTGGAGGGGGAAGGAGAGTTGAAGGAAGTTGAAGAAGCATCGAACTGTCATTACGGGCAGTAAATACCGCTCACGAAACTGTTGGAATGGGAAGGAGAGTTGAAGGCAGTTGAAGAAGCATCGAAATGACATTACAGTCAGTAAATACCGCTCACGAAACTGTTGGAGGGGAAGGAGAGTTGAAGGAAGTTGAAGAAGCATCGAACTGACATTACGGTCAGTAAATACCGCTCACGAAACTGTTGGAATGGGAAGGAGAGTTGAAGGCAGTTGAAGAAGCATCGAAATGACATTACAGTCAGTAAATACCGCTCACGAAACTGTTGGAGGGGGAAGGAGAGTTGAAGGAAGTTGAAGAAGCATCGAACTGACATTACGGTCAGTAAATACCGCTCACGAAACTGTTGGAGGGGGAAGGAGAGTTGAAGGAAGTTGAAGAAGCATCGAACTGACATTACGGCCAGTAAATACCGCTCACGAAACTGTTGGAGGGGAAGGAGAGTTGAAGGAATTTGAAGAAGCATCGAACTGACATTACGGTCAGTAAATACCGCTCACGAAACTGTTGGAAGGGGAAGGAGAGTTGAAGGAAGTTGAAGAAGCATCGAACTGACATTACGGTCAGTAAATACCGCTCACGAAACTGTTGGAGGGGGAAGGCGAGTCGAAGGAAGTTGAAGAAGCATCGAACTGACATTACGGTCAGTAAATACCGCTCACGAAACTGTAGGAGGGGGAAGTAGAGTTGAAGGAAGTTGAAGAAGCATCGAACTGACAATACGGTCAGTAAATACCGCTCACGAAACTGTTGGAGGGGGTAGGAGAGTTGAAGGAATTTGAAGAAGCATCGAACTGACATTACGGTCAGTAAATACCGCTCACGAAACTGTTGGAGGGGGAAGGAGAGTTGAAGGAAGTTGAAGAAGCATCGAACTGACATTACGGTCAGTAAATACCGCTCACGAAACTGTTGGAGGGGGAGAGTTGAAGGAAGTTGAAGAAGCATCGAACTGACATTACGGTCAGTAAATACCGCTCACGAAACTGTTGGAGGGGGAAGGAGAGTTGAAGGAAGTTGAAGAAGCATTGAACTGACATTACGGCCAGTAAATACCGCTCACGGAACTGTTGGAGGGGGAAGGAGAAATGAAGGAAGTTGAAGAAGCATCGAACTGACATTATGGTCAGTAAATACCGCTCACGAAACTGTTGGAGGGGGAAGGAGAGTTGAAGGAGTTGAAGAAGCATCGAACTGACATTACGGTCAGTAAATACCGCTCACGAAACTGTTGGAGGGGGAAGGAGAGTTGAAGGAATTTGAAGAAGCATCGAACTGACATTACGGTCAGTAAATACCGCTCACGAAACTGTTGGAGGGGGAAGGAGAGTTGAAGGAAGTTGAAGAAGCATTGAACTGACATTACGGCCAGTAAATACCGCTCACGGATTTGTTGGAGTGGGAAGGAGAAATGAAGGAAGTTGAAGAAGCATCGAACTGACATTATGGTCAATAAATACCGCTCACGAAACTGTTGGAGGGGGAAGGAGAGTTGAAGGAGTTGAAGAAGCATCGAACTGACATTACGGTCAGTAAATACCGCTCACGAAACTGTTGGAGGGGGAAGGAGAGTTGAAGGAAGTTGAAGAAGCATCGAACTGACATTACGGTCAGTAAATACCGCTCACGAAACTGTTGGAATGGGAAGGAGAGTTGAAGGCAGTTGAAGAAGCATCGAAATGACATTACAGTCAGTAAATACCGCTCACGAAACTGTTGGAGGGGAAGGAGAGTTGAAGGAAGTTGAAGAAGCATCGAACTGACATTACGGTCAGTAAATACCGCTCACGAAACTGTTGGAATGGGAAGGAGAGTTGAAGGCAGTTGAAGAAGCATCGAAATGACATTACAGTCAGTAAATACCGCTCACGAAACTGTTGGAGGGGGAAGGAGAGTTGAAGGAATTTGAAGAAGCATCGAACTGACTTTACGGTCAGTAAATACCGCTCACAAAACTGTTGGAGGGGGAAGGAGTGTTGAAGGAGGTTTAAGAAGCATCTAACTGACATTACGGTCAGTAAATACCGCTCACGACTTTGTTGGAGGGGGAAGGAGAGTTGAAGGAAGTTGAAGAAGCATCGAACTGACATTACGGTCAGTAAATACCGCTCACAAAACTGTTGGAGGGGGAAGGAGAGTTGAAGGAAGTTGAAGAAGCATCGAACTGACATTACGGCCAGTAAATACCGCTCACGAAACTGTTGGAGGGGAAGGAGAGTTGAAGGAATTTGAAGAAGCATCGAACTGACATTACGGTCAGTAAATACCGCTCACGAAACTGTTGGAAGGGGAAGGAGAGTTGAAGGAAGTTGAAGAAGCATCGAACTGACATTACGGTCAGTAAATACCGCTCACGAAACTGTTGGAGGGGGAAGGCGAGTCGAAGGAAGTTGAAGAAGCATCGAACTGACATTACGGTCAGTAAATACCGCTCACGAAACTGTAGGAGGGGGAAGTAGAGTTGAAGGAAGTTGAAGAAGCATCGAACTGACAATACGGTCAGTAAATACCGCTCACGAAACTGTTGGAGGGGGTAGGAGAGTTGAAAGAATTTGAAGAAGCATCGAACTGACATTACGGTCAGTAAATACCGCTCACGAAACTGTTGGAGGGGGAAGGAGAGTTGAAGGAAGTTGAAGAAGCATCGAACTGACATTACGGTCAGTAAATACCGCTCACGAAACTGTTGGAGGGGGAGAGTTGAAGGAAGTTGAAGAAGCATCGAACTGACATTACGGTCAGTAAATACCGCTCACGAAACTGTTGGAGGGGGAAGGAGAGTTGAAGGAAGTTGAAGAAGCATTGAACTGACATTACGGCCAGTAAATACCGCTCACGGAACTGTTGGAGGGGGAAGGAGAAATGAAGGAAGTTGAAGAAGCATCGAACTGACATTATGGTCAGTAAATACCGCTCACGAAACTGTTGGAGGGGGAAGGAGAGTTGAAGGAGTTGAAGAAGCATCGAACTGACATTACGGTCAGTAAATACCGCTCACGATACTGTTGGAGAGGGAAGGAGAGTTGAAGGAAGTTGAAGAAGCATCGAACTGACATTACGGTCAGTAAATACCGCTCACGAAACAGTTGGAGGGGAAGGAGAGTTGAAGGAAGTTGAAGAAGCATCGAACTGACATTACGGTCAGTAAATACCGCTCACGAAACTGTTGGAGGGGGAAGGAGAGTTGAAGGAAGTTGAAGAAGCATCGAACTGACATTACGGTCAGTAAATACCACTCACGAAACTGTTGGAGGGGGAGAGTTGAAGGAAGTTGAAGAAGCATCGAACTGACATTACGGTCAGTAAATACCGCTCACGAAACTGTTGGAGGGGGAAGGAGAGTTGAAGGAAGTTGAAGAAGCATTGAACTGACATTACGGCCAGTAAATACCGCTCACGGAACTGTTGGAGGGGGAAGGAGAAATGAAGGAAGTTGAAGAAGCATCGAACTGACATTATGGTCAGTAAATACCGCTCACGAAACTGTTGGAGGGGGAAGGAGAGTTGAAGGAGTTGAAGAAGCATCGAACTGACATTACGGTCAGTAAATACCGCTCACGAAACTGTTGGATAGGGAAGGAGAGTTGAAGGAAGTTGAAGAAGCATCGAACTGACATTACGGTCAGTAAATACCGCTCACGAAACTGTTGGAGGGGGAAGGAGAGTTGAAGGAAGTTGAAGAAGCATTGAACTGACATTACGGCCAGTAAATACCGCTCACGGAACTGTTGGAGGGGGAAGGAGAAATGAAGGAAGTTGAAGAAGCATCGATCTGTCATTACGGGCAGTAAATACCGCTCAAGAAACTGTTGGAATGGGAAGGAGAGTTGAAGGCAGTTGAAGAAGCATCGAAATGACATTACAGTCAGTAAATACCGCTCACGAAACTGTTGGAGGGGAAGGAGAGTTGAAGGAAGTTGAAGAAGCATCGAACTGACATTACGGTCAGTAAATACCGCTCACGAAACTGTTGGAATGGGAAGGAGAGTTGAAGGCAGTTGAAGAAGCATCGAAATGACATTACAGTCAGTAAATACCGCTCACGAAACTGTTGGAGGGGGAAGGAGAGTTGAAGGAATTTGAATAAGCATCGAACTGACATTACGGGCAGTAAATACCGCTCACGAAACTGTTGGAGGGGGAAGGAGTGTTGAAGGAAGTTTAAGAAGCATCTAACTGACATTACGGTCAGTAAATACCGCTCACGACTTTGTTGGAGGGGGAAGGAGAGTTGAAGGAAGTTGAAGAAGCATCGAACTGACATTACGGTCAGTAAATACCGCTCACGAAACTGTTGGAGGGGGAAGGAGAGTTGAAGGAAGTTGAAGAAGCATCGAACTGACATTACGGTCAGTAAATACCGCTCACGAAACTGTTGGAAGGGGAAATAGAGTTGAAGGAAGTTGAAGAAGCATCGAACTGACATTACGGTCAGTAAATACCGCTCACGAAACTGTTGGAGGGGGAAGGCGAGTCGAAGGAAGTTGAAGAAGCATCGAACTGACATTACGGTCAGTAAATACCGCTCACGAAACTGTAGGAGGGGGAAGTAGAGTTGAAGGAAGTTGAAGAAGCATCGAACTGACATTACGGTCAGTAAATACCGCTCACGAAACTGTTGGAGGGGGTAGGAGAGTTGAAGGAATTTGAAGAAGCATCGAACTGACATTACGGTCAGTAAATACCGCTCACGAAACTGTTGGAGGGGAAGGAGAGTTGAAGGAAGTTGAAGAAGCATCGAACTGACATTACGGTCAGTAAATACCGCTCACGAAACTGTTGGAGGGGGAAGGAGAGTTGAAGGAAGTTGAAGAAGCATCGAACTGACATTACGGTCAGTAAATACCGCTCACGAAACTGTTGGAGGGGGAGAGTTGAAAGAAGTTGAAGAAGCATCGAACTGACATTACGGTCAGTAAATACCGCTCACGAAACTGTTGGAGGGGGAAGGAGAGTTGAAGGAAGTTGAAGAAGCATTGAACTGACATTACGGCCAGTAAATACCGCTCACGGAACTGTTGGAGGGGGAAGGAGAAATGAAGGAAGTTGAAGAAGCATCGAACTGACATTATGGTCAGTAAATACCGCTCACGAAACTGTTGGAGGGGGAAGGAGAGTTGAAGGAGTTGAAGAAGCATCGAACTGACATTACGGTCAGTAAATACCGCTCACGATACTGTTGGAGGGGGAAGGAGAGTTGAAGGAAGTTGAAGAAGCATCGAACTGACATTACGGTCAGTAAATACCGCTCACGAAACTGTTGGAGGGGGAAGGAGAGTTGAAGGAAGTTGAAGAAGCATCGAACTGACATTACGGTCAGTAAATACCGCTCACGAAATTGTTGGAGGATAGAGTTGAAGGAAGTTGAAGAAGCATCGAACAGACAAATCGGTCAGTAAATACCGCTCACGAAACTGTTGGAGGGGGAAGGAGAGTTGAAGGAAGTTGAAGAAGTATTGAACTGACATTACGGCCAGTAAATACCGCTCACGGAACTGTTGGAGGGGGAAGGAGAAATGAAGGAAGTTGAAGAAGCATCGAACTGACATTATGGTCAGTAAATACCGCTCACGAAACTGTTGAAGGGGGAAGGAGAGTTGAAGGAGTTGAAGAAGCATCGAACTGACATTACGGTCAGTAAATACCGCTCACGAAACTGTTGGAGGGGGAAGGAGAGTTGAAGGAAGTTGAAGAAGCATCGAACTGACATTACGGTCAGTAAATACCGCTCACGAAACTGTTGGAGGGGGAAGGAGAGTTGAAGGAAGTTGAAGAAGCATTGAACTGACATTACGGCCAGTAAATACCGCTCACGGAACTGTTGGAGGGGGAAGGAGAGTTGAAGGAAGTTGAAGAAGCATCAAACTGACATTACGGTCAGTAAATACCGCTCACGAAACTGTTGGAGGGGGAAGGAGAGTTGAAGGAGGTTGAAGACGCATCGAACTGACATTACGGCCAGTAAATACCGCTCACGAAACTGTTGGAGGGGGAAGGAGAGTTGAAGGAAGTTGAAGAAGCATCGAACTGACATTACCGTCAGTAAATACCGCTCACGAAACTGTTGGAGAGTGAAGGAGAGTTGAAGGAAGTTGAAGAAGCATCGAACTGACATTACGGTCAGTAAATACCGCTCACGAAACTGTTGGAGGGGGAAGGAGAGTTGAAGGAAGTTGAAGAAGCATCGAACTGACATTACGGCCAGTAAATACCGCTCACGAAACTGTTGGAGGGGGAAGGAGAGTTGAAGGAAGTTGAAGAAGCATCGAACTGACATTACGGTCAGTAAATACCGCTCACGAAACTGTTGGAATTTGAAGGAGAGTTGAAAGAAATTGAAGAAGCATCGAACTGACATGACAGCCAGTAAATACCGATCACGAAACTGTTGGAGGGGGAAGGAGAGTTGATGGAAGTTGAAGAAGCATCGAACTGACATTACGGTCAGTAAATACCGCTCACGAAACTGTAGGAGGGGGAAGGAGAGTTGAAGGAAGTTGAAGAAGCATCGAACTGACATTACGGTCAGTAAATACCGCTCACGAAACTGTAGGAGGGGGAAGGAGAGTTGAAGGAAGTTGAAGAAGCATCGAACTGACATTACGGTCAGTAAATACCGCTCACGAAACTGTTGGAGGGGGAAGGAGAGTTAAAGGAATTTGAAGAAGCATCGAACTGACATTACGGTCAGTAAATACCGCTCACGAAACTGTTGGAGGGGGAAGGAGAGTTAAAGGAATTTGAAGAAGCATCGAACTGACATTACGGTCAGTAAATACCGCTCACGAAACTGTAGGAGGGGGAAGGAGAGTTGAAGGAAGTTGAAGAAGCATCGAACTGACATTACGGTCAGTAAATACCGCTCACGAAACTGTAGGAGGGGGAAGGAGAGTTAAAGGAATTTGAAGAAGCATCGAACTGACTTTACGGTCAGTAAATACCGCTCACGAAACTGTTGGAGGGGAAGGAGAGTTGAAGGAAGTTGAAGAAGCATCGAACTGACATTACGGGCAGTAAATAACGCTCACGAAACTGTTGGAGGGGGAAGGAGAGTTGAAGGAAGTTGAAGAAGCATCGAACTGACATTACGGTCAGTAAATACCGCTCACGAAACTGTTGGAGGGGGAAGGAGAGTTAAAGGAATTTGAAGAAGCATCGAACTGACTTTACGGTCAGTAAATACCGCTCACGAAACTGTTGGAGGGGAAGGAGAGTTGAAGGAAGTTGAAGAAGCATCGAACTGACATTACGGTCAGTAAATACCGCTCACGAAACTGTTGGAGGGGGAAGGAGAGTTGAAGGAGTTGAAGAAGCATCGAACTGACATTACGGTCAGTAAATACCGCTCACGATACTGTTGGAGGGGGAAGGAGAGGTGAAGGAGTTGAAGAAGCATCGAACTGACATTACGGTCAGTAAATACCGCTCACGAAACTGTTGGAGGGGGAAGGAGAGTTGAAGGAAGTTGAAGAAGCATTGAACTGACATTACGGCCAGTAAATACCGCTCACGAAACTGTTGGAGGGGGAAGGAGAATAGAAGGAAGTTGAAGAAGCATGGAGCTGACATTACGGTCAGTAAATACCGCTCACGAAACTGTTGGAGGGGGAAGGAGAGTTGAAGGAATTTGAAGAAGCATCGAACTGACATTACGGTCAGTAAATACCGCTCACGAAACTGTTGGAGGGGGAAGGAGAGTTGAAGGAAGTTGAAGAAGCATCGAACTGTCATTACGGGCAGTAAATACCGCTCACGAAACTGTTGGAATGGGAAGGATAGTTGAAGGCAGTTGAAGAAGCATCGAAATGACATTACGGTCAGTAAATACCGCTCACGAAACTGTTGGAGGGGGAAGGAGAGTTGAAGGAAGTTGAAGAAGCATCGAACTGACATTACGGTCAGTAAATACCGCTCACGAAACTGTTGGAGGGGGAAGGATAGTTGAAGGAAGTTGAAGACGCATCGAACTGACATTACGGCCAGTAAATACCGCTCACGAAACTGTTGGAGGGGGAAGGAGAGTTGAAGGAAGTTGAAGAAGCATCGAACTGACATTACCGTCAGTAAATACCGCTCACGAAACTGTTGGAGAGTGAAGGAGAGTTGAAGGAAGTTGAAGAAGCATCGAACTGACATTACGGTCAGTAAATACCGCTCACGAAACTGTTGGAGGGGGAAGGAGAGTTGAAGGAAGTTGAAGAAGCATCGAACTGACATTACGGCCAGTAAATACCGCTCACGAAACTGTTGGAGGGGGAAGGAGAGTTGAAGGAAGTTGAAGAAGCATCGAACTGACATTACGGTCAGTAAATACCACTCACGAAACTGTTGGAGGGGGAGAGTTGAAGGAAGTTGAAGAAGCATCGAACTGACATTACGGTCAGTAAATACCGCTCACGAAACTGTTGGAGGGGGAAGGAGAGTTGAAGGAAGTTGAAGAAGCATTGAACTGACATTACGGCCAGTAAATACCGCTCACGGAACTGTTGGAGGGGGAAGGAGAAATGAAGGAAGTTGAAGAAGCATCGAACTGACATTATGGTCAGTAAATACCGCTCACGAAACTGTTGGAGGGGGAAGGAGAGTTGAAGGAGTTGAAGAAGCATCGAACTGACATTACGGTCAGTAAATACCGCTCACGAAACTGTTGGATAGGGAAGGAGAGTTGAAGGAAGTTGAAGAAGCATCGAACTGACATTACGGTCAGTAAATACCGCTCACGAAACTGTTGGAGGGGGAAGGAGAGTTGAAGGAAGTTGAAGAAGCATTGAACTGACATTACGGCCAGTAAATACCGCTCACGGAACTGTTGGAGGGGGAAGGAGAAATGAAGGAAGTTGAAGAAGCATCGATCTGTCATTACGGGCAGTAAATACCGCTCAAGAAACTGTTGGAATGGGAAGGAGAGTTGAAGGCAGTTGAAGAAGCATCGAAATGACATTACAGTCAGTAAATACCGCTCACGAAACTGTTGGAGGGGAAGGAGAGTTGAAGGAAGTTGAAGAAGCATCGAACTGACATTACGGTCAGTAAATACCGCTCACGAAACTGTTGGAATGGGAAGGAGAGTTGAAGGCAGTTGAAGAAGCATCGAAATGACATTACAGTCAGTAAATACCGCTCACAAAACTGTTGGAGGGGGAAGGAGAGTTGAAGGAATTTGAATAAGCATCGAACTGACATTACGGGCAGTAAATACCGCTCACGAAACTGTTGGAGGGGGAAGGAGAGTTGAAGGAAGTTTAAGAAGCATCTAACTGACATTACGGTCAGTAAATACCGCTCACGACTTTGTTGGAGGGGGAAGGAGAGTTGAAGGAAGTTGAAGAAGCATCGAACTGACATTACGGTCAGTAAATACCGCTCACGAAACTGTTGGAGGGGGAAGGAGAGTTGAAGGAAGTTGAAGAAGCATCGAAGTGACATTACGGTCAGTAAATACCGCTCACGAAACTGTTGGAAGGGGAAGGAGAGTTGAAGGAAGTTGAAGAAGCATCGAACTGACATTACGGTCAGTAAATACCGCTCACGAAACTGTTGGAGGGGGAAGGCGAGTCGAAGGAAGTTGAAGAAGCATCGAACTGACATTACGGTCAGTAAATACCGCTCACGAAACTGTAGGAGGGGGAAGTAGAGTTGAAGGAAGTTGAAGAAGCATCGAATTGACATTACGGTCAGTAAATACCGCTCACGAAACTGTTGGAGGGGAAGGAGAGTTGAAGGAAGTTGAAGAAGCATCGAACTGACATTACGGTCAGTAAATACCGCTCACGAAACTGTTGGAGGGGGAAGGAGAGTTGAAGGAAGTTGAAGAAGCATCGAACTGACATTACGGTCAGTAAATACCGCTCACGAAACTGTTGGAGGGGGAGAGTTGAAGGAAGTTGAAGAAGCATCGAACTGACATTACGGTCAGTAAATACCGCTCACGAAACTGTTGGAGGGGGAAGGAGAGTTGAAGGAAGTTGAAGAAGCATTGAACTGACATTACGGCCAGTAAATACCGCTCACGGAACTGTTGGAGGGGGAAGGAGAAATGAAGGAAGTTGAAGAAGCATCGAACTGACATTATGGTCAGTAAATACCGCTCACGAAACTGTTGGAGGGGGAAGGAGAGTTGAAGGAGTTGAAGAAGCATCGAACTGACATTACGGTCAGTAAATACCGCTCACGATACTGTTGGAGGGGGAAGGAGAGTTGAAGGAAGTTGAAGAAGCATCGAACTGACATTACGGTCAGTAAATACCGCTCACGAAACTGTTGGAGGGGGAAGGAGAGTTGAAGGAAGTTGAAGAAGCATCGAACTGACATTACGGTCAGTAAATACCGCTCACGAAATTGTTGGAGGATAGAGTTGAAGGAAGTTGAAGAAGCATCGAACAGACAAATCGGTCAGTAAATACCGCTCACGAAACTGTTGGAGGGGGAAGGAGAGTTGAAGGAAGTTGAAGAAGTATTGAACTGACATTACGGCCAGTAAATACCGCTCACGGAACTGTTGGAGGGGGAAGGAGAAATGAAGGAAGTTGAAGAAGCATCGAACTGACATTATGGTCAGTAAATACCGCTCACGAAACTGTTGAAGGGGGAAGGAGAGTTGAAGGAGTTGAAGAAGCATCGAACTGACATTACGGTCAGTAAATACCGCTCACGAAACTGTTGGAGGGGGAAGGAGAGTTGAAGGAATTTGAAGAAGCATCGAACTGACATTACGGTCAGTAAATACCGCTCACGAAACTGTTGGAGGGGGAAGGAGAGTTGAAGGAAGTTGAAGAAGCATTGAACTGACATTACGGCCAGTAAATACCGCTCACGGAACTGTTGGAGGGGGAAGGAGAAATGAAGGAAGTTGAAGAAGCATGGATCTGACATTACGGTCAGTAAATACCGCTCACGAAACTGTTGGAGGGGGAAGGAGAGTTGAAGGAATTTGAAGAAGCATCGAACTGACATTACGGTCAGTAAATACCGCTCACGAAACTGTTGGAGGGGGAAGGAGAGTTGAAGGAAGTTGAAGAAGCATCGAACTGTCATTACGGGCAGTAAATACCGCTCACGAAACTGTTGTAATGGGAAGGAGAGGTGAAGGCAGTTGAAGAAGCATCGAAATGACATTACGGTCAGTAAATACCGCTCACGAAACTGTTGGAGGGGGAAGGAGAGTTGAAGGAAGTTGAAGAAGCATCGAACTGACATTACCGTCAGTAAATACCGCTAACGAAACTGTTGGAAGGGGAAGGAGAGTTGAAGGAAGTTGAAGAAGCATCGAACTGACATTACGGTCAGTAAATACCGCTCACGAAACTGTTGGAAGGGGAAGGAGAGTTGAAGGAAGTTAAAGACGCATCGAACTGACATTACGGTCAGTAAATACCGTTCACGAAACTGTTGGAGGGGGAAGGAGAGTTGAAGGAAGTTGAAGAAGCATCAAACTGACATTACGGTCAGTAAATACCGCTCACGAAACTGTTGGAGGGGGAAGGAGAGTTGAAGGAGGTTGAAGACGCATCGAACTGACATTACGGCCAGTAAATACCGCTCACGAAACTGTTGGAGGGGGAAGGAGAGTTGAAGGAAGTTGAAGAAGCATCGAACTGACATTACCGTCAGTAAATACCGCTCACGAAACTGTTGGAGAGTGAAGGAGAGTTGAAGGAAGTTGAAGAAGCATCGAACTGACATTACGGTCAGTAAATACCGCTCACGAAACTGTTGGAGGGGGAAGGAGAGTTGAAGGAAGTTGAAGAAGCATCGAACTGACATTACGGCCAGTAAATACCGCTCACGAAACTGTTGGAGGGGGAAGGAGAGTTGAAGGAAGTTGAAGAAGCATCGAACTGACATTACGGTCAGTAAATACCGCTCACGAAACTGTTGGAATTTGAAGGAGAGTTGAAAGAAATTGAAGAAGCATCGAACTGACATTACAGCCAGTAAATACCGATCACGAAACTGTTGGAGGGGGAAGGAGAGTTGATGGAAGTTGAAGAAGCATCGAACTGACATTACGGTCAGTAAATACCGCTCACGAAACTGTAGGAGGGGGAAGGAGAGTTGAAGGAAGTTGAAGAAGCATCGAACTGACATTACGGTCAGTAAATACCGCTCACGAAACTGTAGGAGGGGGAAGGAGAGTTGAAGGAAGTTGAAGAAGCATCGAACTGACATTACGGTCAGTAAATACCGCTCACGAAACTGTTGGAGGGGGAAGGAGAGTTAAAGGAATTTGAAGAAGCATCGAACTGACATTACGGTCAGTAAATACCGCTCACGAAACTGTTGGAGGGGGAAGGAGAGTTAAAGGAATTTGAAGAAGCATCGAACTGACATTACGGTCAGTAAATACCGCTCACGAAACTGTAGGAGGGGGAAGGAGAGTTGAAGGAAGTTGAAGAAGCATCGAACTGACATTACGGTCAGTAAATACCGCTCATGAAACTGTAGGAGGGGGAAGGAGAGTTAAAGGAATTTGAAGAAGCATCGAACTGACTTTACGGTCAGTAAATACCGCTCACGAAACTGTTGGAGGGGAAGGAGAGTTGAAGGAAGTTGAAGAAGCATCGAACTGACATTACGGGCAGTAAATAACGCTCACGAAACTGTTGGAGGGGGAAGGAGAGTTGAAGGAAGTTGAAGAAGCATCGAACTGACATTACGGTCAGTAAATACCGCTCACGAAACTGTTGGAGGGGGAAGGAGAGTTAAAGGAATTTAAAGAAGCATCGAACTGACTTTACGGTCAGTAAATACCGCTCACGAAACTGTTGGAGGGGAAGGAGAGTTGAAGGAAGTTGAAGAAGCATCGAACTGACATTACGGTCAGTAAATACCGCTCACGAAACTGTTGGAGGGGGAAGGAGAGTTGAAGGAGTTGAAGAAGCATCGAACTGACATTACGGTCAGTAAATACCGCTCACGATACTGTTGGAGGGGGAAGGAGAGGTGAAGGAGTTGAAGAAGCATCGAACTGACATTACGGTCAGTAAATACCGCTCACGAAACTGTTGGAGGGGGAAGGAGAGTTGAAGGAAGTTGAAGAAGCATTGAACTGACATTACGGCCAGTAAATACCGCTCACGAAACTGTTGGAGGGGGAAGGAGAATAGAAGGAAGTTGACGAAGCATGGAGCTGACATTACGGTCAGTAAATACCGCTCACGAAACTGTTGGAGGGGGAAGGAGAGTTGAAGGAATTTGAAGAAGCATCGAACTGACATTACGGTCAGTAAATACCGCTCACGAAACTGTTGGAGGGGGAAGGAGAGTTGAAGGAAGTTGAAGAAGCATCGAACTGTCATTACGGGCAGTAAATACCGCTCACGAAACTGTTGGAATGGGAAGGATAGTTGAAGGCAGTTGAAGAAGCATCGAAATGACATTACGGTCAGTAAATACCGCTCACGAAACTGTTGGAGGGGGAAGGAGAGTTGAAGGAAGTTGAAGAAGCATCGAACTGACATTACGGTCAGTAAATACCGCTCACGAAACTGTTGGAGGGGGAAGGATAGTTGAAGGAAGTTGAAGACGCATCGAACTGACATTACGGCCAGTAAATACCGCTCACGAAACTGTTGGAGGGGGAAGGAGAGTTGAAGGAAGTTGAAGAAGCATCGAACTGACATTACCGTCAGTAAATACCGCTCACGAAACTGTTGGAGAGTGAAGGAGAGTTGAAGGAAGTTGAAGAAGCATCGAACTGACATTACGGTCAGTAAATACCGCTCACGAAACTGTTGGAGGGGGAAGGAGAGTTGAAGGAAGTTGAAGAAGCATCGAACTGACATTACGGCCAGTAAATACCGCTCACGAAACTGTTGGAGGGGGAAGGAGAGTTGAAGGAAGTTGAAGAAGCATCGAACTGACATTACGGTCAGTAAATACCGCTCACGAAACTGTTGGAATTTGAAGGAGAGTTGAAAGAAATTGAAGAAGCATCGAACTGACATTACAGCCAGTAAATACCGATCACGAAACTGTTGGAGGGGGAAGGAGAGTTGATGGAAGTTGAAGAAGCATCGAACTGACATTACGGTCAGTAAATACCGCTCACGAAACTGTAGGAGGGGGAAGGAGAGTTGAAGGAAGTTGAAGAAGCATCGAACTGACATTACGGTCAGTAAATACCGCTCACGAAACTGTAGGAGGGGGAAGGAGAGTTGAAGGAAGTTGAAGAAGCATCGAACTGACATTACGGTCAGTAAATACCGCTCACGAAACTGTTGGAGGGGGAAGGAGAGTTAAAGGAATTTGAAGAAGCATCGAACTGACATTACGGTCAGTAAATACCGCTCACGAAACTGTTGGAGGGGGAAGGAGAGTTAAAGGAATTTGAAGAAGCATCGAACTGACATTACGGTCAGTAAATACCGCTCACGAAACTGTAGGAGGGGGAAGGAGAGTTGAAGGAAGTTGAAGAAGCATCGAACTGACATTACGGTCAGTAAATACCGCTCACGAAACTGTAGGAGGGGGAAGGAGAGTTAAAGGAATTTGAAGAAGCATCGAACTGACTTTACGGTCAGTAAATACCGCTCACGAAACTGTTGGAGGGGAAGGAGAGTTGAAGGAAGTTGAAGAAGCATCGAACTGACATTACGGGCAGTAAATAACGCTCACGAAACTGTTGGAGGGGGAAGGAGAGTTGAAGGAAGTTGAAGAAGCATCGAACTGACATTACGGTCAGTAAATACCGCTCACGAAACTGTTGGAGGGGGAAGGAGAGTTAAAGGAATTTGAAGAAGCATCGAACTGACTTTACGGTCAGTAAATACCGCTCACGAAACTGTTGGAGGGGAAGGAGAGTTGAAGGAAGTTGAAGAAGCATCGAACTGACATTACGGTCAGTAAATACCGCTCACGAAACTGTTGGAGGGGGAAGGAGAGTTGAAGGAGTTGAAGAAGCATCGAACTGACATTACGGTCAGTAAATACCGCTCACGATACTGTTGGAGGGGGAAGGAGAGTTGAAGGAGTTGAAGAAGCATCGAACTGACATTACGGTCAGTAAATACCGCTCACGAAACTGTTGGAGGGGGAAGGAGAGTTGAAGGAAGTTGAAGAAGCATTGAACTGACATTACGGCCAGTAAATACCGCTCACGAAACTGTTGGAGGGGGAAGGAGAATAGAAGGAAGTTGAAGAAGCATGGAGCTGACATTACGGTCAGTAAATACCGCTCACGAAACTGTTGGAGGGGGAAGGAGAGTTGAAGGAATTTGAAGAAGCATCGAACTGACATTACGGTCAGTAAATACCGCTCACGAAACTGTTGGAGGGGGAAGGAGAGTTGAAGGAAGTTGAAGAAGCATCGAACTGTCATTACGGGCAGTAAATACCGCTCACGAAACTGTTGGAATGGGAAGGATAGTTGAAGGCAGTTGAAGAAGCATCGAAATGACATTACGGTCAGTAAATACCGCTCACGAAACTGTTGGAGGGGGAAGGAGAGTTGAAGGAAGTTGAAGAAGCATCGAACTGACATTACGGTCAGTAAATACCGCTCACGAAACTGTTGGAGGGGGAAGGATAGTTGAAGGAAGTTGAAGACGCATCGAACTGACATTACGGCCAGTAAATACCGCTCACGAAACTGTTGGAGGGGGAAGGAGAGTTGAAGGAAGTTGAAGAAGCATCGAACTGACATTACCGTCAGTAAATACCGCTCACGAAACTGTTGGAGAGTGAAGGAGAGTTGAAGGAAGTTGAAGAAGCATCGAACTGACATTACGGTCAGTAAATACCGCTCACGAAACTGTTGGAGGGGGAAGGAGAGTTGAAGGAAGTTGAAGAAGCATCGATCTGACATTACGGTCAGTAAATACCGCTCACGAAACTGTTGGAGGGGGAAGGAGAGTTGAAGGAAGTTGAAGACGCATCGAACTGACATTACGGCCAGTAAATACCGCTCACGAAACTGTTGGAGGGGGAAGGAGAGTTGAAGGAAATTGAAGAAGCATCGAACTGACATTACGGCCAGTAAATACCGCTCACGAAACTGTTGGAGGGGGAAGGAGAGTTGAAGGAAGTTGAAGAAGCATCGAATTGACATTACGGTCAGTAAATACCGCTCACGAAACTGTTGGAGAGGAAAGGAGAGTTGAAGGAAGTTGAAGAAGCATCGAACTGACATTACGGCCAGTAAATACCGATCACGAAACTGTTGGAGGGGGAAGGAGAGTTGAAGGAATTTAAAGAAGCATCGAACTGACAGTACGGTGAGTAAATACCGCTCACGAAACTGTTGGAGGGGGAAGGAGAGTTGAAGGAAGTTGAAGAAGCATCGAACTGACATTACGGTCAGTAAATACCGCTCACGATACTGTTGGAGGGGGAAGGTGAGTTGAAGGAAGTTGAAGAAGCATCTAATTGATATTACGGTCAGTAAATACCGCTCACGAAACTGTTGGAGGGGGAAGGAGAGTTGAAGGAAGTTGAAGAAGCATCGAATTGACATTACGGTCAGTAAATACCGCTCACGAAACTGTTGGAGGGGGAAGGAGAGTTGAAGGAAGTTGAAGAAGCATCGAACTGACATTACCGTCAGTAAATACCGCTCACGAAACTGTTGGAGGGGGAAGGAGAGTTGAAGGAAGTTGAAGAAGCATCGAATTGACATTACGGTCAGTAAATACCGCTCACGAAACTGTTGGAGGGGGAAGGAGAGTTGAAGGAAGTTGAAGAAGCATCTAATTGATATTACGGTCAGTAAATACCGCTCACGAAACTGTTGGAGGGGGAAGGAGAGTTGAAGGAAGTTGAAGAAGCATCGAATTGACATTACGGTCAGTAAATACCGCTCACGAAACTGTTGGAGGGGGAAGGAGAGTTGAAGGAAGTTGAAGAAGCATCGAACTGACATTAACGTCAGTAAATACCGCTCACGAAACTGTTGGAGGGGGAAGGAGAGTTGAAGGAAGTTGAAGAAGCATCGAACTGACATTACCGTCAGTAAATACCGCTCGCGAAACTGTTGGAGGGGGAAGGAGAGTTAAAGGAAGTTGAAGAAGCATCGAACTGACATTACCGTCAGTAAATACCGCTCGCGAAACTGTTGGAGGGGAAGGAGAGTTAAAGGAAGTTGAAGAAGCATCGAATTGACATTACGGTCAGTAAATACCGCTCACGAAACTGTTGGAGAGGGAAGGAGAGTTGAAGGAAGTTGAAGAAGCATCGAACTGACATTACGGCCAGTAAATACCGATCACGAAACTGTTGGAGGGGGAAGGAGAGTTGAAGGAATTTAAAGAAGCATCGAACTGACAGTACGGTCAGTAAATACCGCTAACGAAACTGTTGGAGGGGGTAGGAGAGATGAAGGAAGTTGAAGAAGCATCGAACTGACATTACGGTCAGTAAATACCGCTCACGAAACTGTTGGAGGGGAAGGAGAGTTGATAGAAGTTGAAGAAGCATCGAACTGACATTACGGTCAGTAAATACCGCTCACGAAACTGTTGGAGGGGGAAGGAGAGTTGAAGGAATTTGAAGAAGCATCGAACTGACATTACGGTCAGTAAATACCGCTCACGAAACTGTTGGAGGGGGAAGGAGAGTTGAAGGAAGTTGAAGAAGCATCGAACTGACATTACGGTCAGTAAATACCGCTCACGAAACTGTTGGAGGGGGAAGGAGAGTTGAAGGAATTTGAAGAAGCATCGAACTGACATTACGGTCAGTAAATACCGCTTACGAAACTGTTGGAGGGGGAAGGAGAGTTGAAGGAAGTTGAAGAAGCATCGAACTGACATTACGGTCAGTAAATACCGCTCACGATACTGTTGGAGGGGGAAGGAGAGTTGAAGGAATTTGAAGAAGCATCGAACTGACATTACGGTCAGTAAATACCGCTCACGAAACTGTTGGAGGGGGAAGGAGAGTTGAAGGAAGTTGAAGAAGCATCGAACTGACATTAACGTCAGTAAATACCGCTCACGAAACTGTTGGAGGGGGAAGGAGAGTTGAAGGAAGTTGAAGAAGCATCGAACTGACATTACCGTCAGTAAATACCGCTCGCGAAACTGTTGGAGGGGGAAGGAGAGTTAAAGGAAGTTGAAGAAGCATCGAACTGACATTACCGTCAGTAAATACCGCTCGCGAAACTGTTGGAGGGGAAGGAGAGTTAAAGGAAGTTGAAGAAGCATCGAATTGACATTACGGTCAGTAAATACCGCTCACGAAACTGTTGGAGAGGGAAGGAGAGTTGAAGGAAGTTGAAGAAGCATCGAACTGACATTACGGCCAGTAAATACCGATCACGAAACTGTTGGAGGGGGAAGGAGAGTTGAAGGAATTTAAAGAAGCATCGAACTGACAGTACGGTCAGTAAATACCGCTAACGAAACTGTTGGAGGGGGTAGGAGAGATGAAGGAAGTTGAAGAAGCATCGAACTGACATTACGGTCAGTAAATACCGCTCACGATACTGTTGGAGGGGGAAGGTGAGTTGAAGGAAGTTGAAGAAGCATCTAATTGATATTACGGTCAGTAAATACCGCTCACGAAACTGTTGGAGGGGGAAGGAGAGTTGAAGGAAGTTGAAGAAGCATCGAATTGACATTACGGTCAGTAAATACCGCTCACGAAACTGTTGGAGGGGGAAGGAGAGTTGAAGGAAGTTGAAGAAGCATCGAACTGACATTACCGTCAGTAAATACCGCTCACGAAACTGTTGGAGGGGGAAGGAGAGTTGAAGGAAGTTGAAGAAGCATCGAATTGACATTACGGTCAGTAAATACCGCTCACGAAACTGTTGGAGGGGGAAGGAGAGTTGAAGGAAGTTGAAGAAGCATCTAATTGATATTACGGTCAGTAAATACCGCTCACGAAACTGTTGGAGGGGGAAGGAGAGTTGAAGGAAGTTGAAGAAGCATCGAATTGACATTACGGTCAGTAAATACCGCTCACGAAACTGTTGGAGGGGGAAGGAGAGTTGAAGGAAGTTGAAGAAGCATCGAACTGACATTAACGTCAGTAAATACCGCTCACGAAACTGTTGGAGGGGGAAGGAGAGTTGAAGGAAGTTGAAGAAGCATCGAACTGACATTACCGTCAGTAAATACCGCTCGCGAAACTGTTGGAGGGGGAAGGAGAGTTAAAGGAAGTTGAAGAAGCATCGAACTGACATTACCGTCAATAAATACCGCTCGCGAAACTGTTGGAGGGGAAGGAGAGTTAAAGGAAGTTGAAGAAGCATCGAATTGACATTACGGTCAGTAAATACCGCTCACGAAACTGTTGGAGAGGGAAGGAGAGTTGAAGGAAGTTGAAGAAGCATCGAACTGACATTACGGCCAGTAAATACCGATCACGAAACTGTTGGAGGGGGAAGGAGAGTTGAAGGAATTTAAAGAAGCATCGAACTGACAGTACGGTCAGTAAATACCGCTAACGAAACTGTTGGAGGGGGTAGGAGAGATGAAGGAAGTTGAAGAAGCATCGAACTGACATTACGGTCAGTAAATACCGCTCACGAAACTGTTGGAGGGGAAGGAGAGTTGATAGAAGTTGAAGAAGCATCGAACTGACATTACGGTCAGTAAATACCGCTCACGAAACTGTTGGAGGGGGAAGGAGAGTTGAAGGAATTTGAAGAAGCATCGAACTGACATTACGGTCAGTAAATACCGCTCACGAAACTGTTGGAGGGGGAAGGAGAGTTGAAGGAAGTTGAAGAAGCATCGAACTGACATTACGGTCAGTAAATACCGCTCACGAAACTGTTGGAGGGGGAAGGAGAGTTGAAGGAATTTGAAGAAGCATCGAACTGACATTACGGTCAGTAAATACCGCTTACGAAACTGTTGGAGGGGGAAGGAGAGTTGAAGGAAGTTGAAGAAGCATCGAACTGACATTACGGTCAGTAAATACCGCTCACGATACTGTTGGAGGGGGAAGGAGAGTTGAAGGAATTTGAAGAAGCATCGAACTGACATTACGGTCAGTAAATACCGCTCACGAAACTGTTGGAGGGGGAAGGAGAGTTGAAGGAAGTTGAAGAAGCATCGAACTGACATTAACGTCAGTAAATACCGCTCACGAAACTGTTGGAGGGGGAAGGAGAGTTGAAGGAAGTTGAAGAAGCATCGAACTGACATTACCGTCAGTAAATACCGCTCGCGAAACTGTTGGAGGGGGAAGGAGAGTTAAAGGAAGTTGAAGAAGCATCGAACTGACATTACCGTCAGTAAATACCGCTCGCGAAACTGTTGGAGGGGAAGGAGAGTTAAAGGAAGTTGAAGAAGCATCGAATTGACATTACGGTCAGTAAATACCGCTCACGAAACTGTTGGAGAGGGAAGGAGAGTTGAAGGAAGTTGAAGAAGCATCGAACTGACATTACGGCCAGTAAATACCGATCACGAAACTGTTGGAGGGGGAAGGAGAGTTGAAGGAATTTAAAGAAGCATCGAACTGACAGTACGGTCAGTAAATACCGCTAACGAAACTGTTGGAGGGGGTAGGAGAGATGAAGGAAGTTGAAGAAGCATCGAACTGACATTACGGTCAGTAAATACCGCTCACGAAACTGTTGGAGGGGAAGGAGAGTTGATAGAAGTTGAAGAAGCATCGAACTGACATTACGGTCAGTAAATACCGCTCACGAAACTGTTGGAGGGGGAAGGAGAGTTGAAGGAATTTGAAGAAGCATCGAACTGACATTACGGTCAGTAAATACCGCTCACGAAACTGTTGGAGGGGGAAGGAGAGTTGAAGGAAGTTGAAGAAGCATCGAACTGACATTACGGTCAGTAAATACCGCTCACGAAACTGTTGGAGGGGGAAGGAGAGTTGAAGGAATTTGAAGAAGCATCGAACTGACATTACGGTCAGTAAATACCGCTTACGAAACTGTTGGAGGGGGAAGGAGAGTTGAAGGAAGTTGAAGAAGCATCGAACTGACATTACGGTCAGTAAATACCGCTCACGATACTGTTGGAGGGGGAAGGAGAGTTGAAGGAATTTGAAGAAGCATCGAACTGACATTACGGTCAGTAAATACCGCTCACGAAACTGTTGGAGGGGAAGGAGAGTTGAAGGAAGTTGAAGAAGCATCGAATTGACATTACGGTCAGTAAATACCGCTCACGAAACTGTTGGAGGGGAAGGAGAGTTGAAGGCAGTTGAAGAAGCATCGAACTGACATTACGGTCAGTAAATACCGCTCACGAAACTGTTGGAGGGGGAAGGAGAGTTGAAGGAAGTTGAAGAAGCATCGAATTGACATTACGGTCAGTAAATACCGCTCACGAAACTGTTGGAGGGGAAGGAGAGTTGAAGGAAGTTGAAGAAGCATCGAACTGACATTACGGTCAGTAAATACCGCTCACGAAACTGTTGGAGGGGAAGGAGAGTTGAAGGAAGTTGAAGAAGCATCGAATTGACATTACGGTCAGTAAATACCGCTCACGAAACAGTTGGAGGGGGAAGGAGAGTTGAAGAAGCATCGAACTGACATTACGGTCAGTAAATACCGCTCACGAAACTGGTGGAGGGGGAAGGAGAGTTGAAGGAATTTAAAGAAGCATCGAACTGACAGTACGGTGAGTAAATACCGCTCACGAAACTGTTGGAGGGGGAAGGAGAGTTGAAGGAAGTTGAAGAAGCATGGAACTGACATTACGGTCAGTAAATACCGCTCACGAAACTGTTGGAGGGGGAAGGAGAGTTGAAGGAAGTTGAAGAAGCATCTAATTGATATTACGGTCAGTAAATACCGCTCACGAAACTGTTGGAGGGGGAAGGAGAGTTGAAGGAAGTTGAAGAAGCATCGAATTGACATTACGGTCAGTAAATACCGCTCACGAAACTGTTGGAGGGGGAAGGAGAGTTGAAGGAAGTTGAAGAAGCATCGAATTGACATTACGGTCAGTAAATACCGCTCACGAAACTGTTGGAGGGGAAGGAGAGTTGAAGGCAGTTGAAGAAGCATCGAACTGACATTACGGTCAGTAAATACCGCTCACGAAACTGTTGGAGGGGGAAGGAGAGTTGAAGGAAGTTGAAGAAGCATCTAATTGATATTACGGTCAGTAAATACCGCTCACGAAACTGTTGGAGTGGGAAGGAGAGTTGAAGGAAGTTGAAGAAGCATCGAATTGACATTACGGTCAGTAAATACCGCTCACGAAACTGTTGGAGGGGGAAGGAGAGTTGAAGGAAGTTGAAGAAGCATCGAACTGACATTACCGTCAGTAAATACCGCTCACGAAACTGTTGGAGGGGGAAGGAGAGTTGAAGGAAGTTGAAGAAGCATCGAACTGACATTACCGTCAGTAAATACCGCTCGCGAAACTGTTGGAGGGGGAAGGAGAGTTAAAGGAAGTTGAAGAAGCATCGAACTGACATTACCGTCAGTAAATACCGCTCGCGAAACTGTTGGAGGGGGAAGGAGAGTTAAAGGAAGTTGAAGATGCATCGAATTGACATTACGGTCAGTAAATACCGCTCACGAAACTGTTGGAGGGGGAAGGAGAGTTGAAGGAAGTTGAAGAAGCATCGAACTGACATTACCGTCAGTAAATACCGCTCGCGAAACTGTTGGAGAGGGAAGGAGAGTTGAAGGAAGTTGAAGAAGCATCGAACTGACATTACGGCCAGTAAATACCGATCACGAAACTGTTGGAGGGGGAAGGAGAGTTGAAGGAATTTAAAGAAGCATCGAACTGACAGTACGGTCAGTAAATACCGCTAACGAAACTGTTGGAGGGGGTAGGAGAGATGAAGGAAGTTGAAGAAGCATCGAACTGACATTACGGTCAGTAAATACCGCTCACGAAACTGTTGGAGGGGAAGGAGAGTTGATAGAAGTTGAAGAAGCATCGAACTGACATTACGGTCAGTAAATACCGCTCACGAAACTGTTGGAGGGGGAAGGAGAGTTGAAGGAATTTGAAGAAGCATCGAACTGACATTACGGTCAGTAAATACCGCTCACGAAACTGTTGGAGGGGGAAGGAGAGTTGAAGGAAGTTGAAGAAGCATCGAACTGACATTACGGTCAGTAAATACCGCTCACGAAACTGTTGGAGGGGGAAGGAGAGTTGAAGGAATTTGAAGAAGCATCGAACTGACATTACGGTCAGTAAATACCGCTTACGAAACTGTTGGAGGGGGAAGGAGAGTTGAAGGAAGTTGAAGAAGCATCGAACTGACATTACGGTCAGTAAATACCGCTCACGATACTGTTGGAGGGGGAAGGAGAGTTGAAGGAATTTGAAGAAGCATCGAACTGACATTACGGTCAGTAAATACCGCTCACGAAACTGTTGGAGGGGAAGGAGAGTTGAAGGAAGTTGAAGAAGCATCGAATTGACATTACGGTCAGTAAATACCGCTCACGAAACTGTTGGAGGGGAAGGAGAGTTGAAGGCAGTTGAAGAAGCATCGAACTGACATTACGGTCAGTAAATACCGCTCACGAAACTGTTGGAGGGGGAAGGAGAGTTGAAGGAAGTTGAAGAAGCATCGAATTGACATTACGGTCAGTAAATACCGCTCACGAAACTGTTGGAGGGGAAGGAGAGTTGAAGGAAGTTGAAGAAGCATCGAACTGACATTACAGTCAGTAAATACCGCTCACGAAACTGTTGGAGGGGAAGGAGAGTTGAAGGAAGTTGAAGAAGCATCGAATTGACATTACGGTCAGTAAATACCGCTCACGAAACTGTTGGAGGGGGAAGGAGAGTTGAAGAAGCATCGAACTGACATTACGGTCAGTAAATACCGCTCACGAAACTGGTGGAGGGGGAAGGAGAGTTGAAGGAAGTTGAAGAAGCATCGAATTGACATTACGGTCAGTAAATACCGCTCACGAAACTGTTGGAGGGGGAAGGAGAGTTGATGGAAGTTGAAGAAGCATCGAACTGACATTACGGTCAGTAAATACCGCTCACGGAATTGTTGGAGGGGGAAGGAGAGTTGAAGAAGCATCGAACTGACATTACGGTCAGTAAATACCGCTCACGAAACTGTTGGAGGGGGAAGGAGAGTTGAAGGAAGTTGAAGAAGCATCGAACTGACATTACGGTCAGTAAATACCGCTCACGAAACGGTTGGAGGGGGAAGGAGAGTTGAAGAAGAATCGAACTGACATTACGGTCAGTAAATACCGCTCACGAAACTGTTGGAGGGGGAAGGAGAATTGAAGGAAGTTGAAGAAGCATCGAACTGACATTACGGTCAGTAAAT
Organism: Prosapia bicincta; assembly: GCA_036971475.1. Classification (NCBI taxonomy): domain Eukaryota; kingdom Metazoa; phylum Arthropoda; class Insecta; order Hemiptera; family Cercopidae; genus Prosapia; species Prosapia bicincta. Next base: position 221,232,442 of record JBAIZL010000005.1, read on the forward strand.
ACCGCTCACGAAACTGTTGGAGGGGGAAGGAGAGTTGAAGGAAGTTGAAGAAGCACCGAACTGACATTACGGTCAGTAAATACCGCTCACGAAACTGTTGGAGGGGGAAGGAGAGTTGAAGGAAGTTGAAGAAGTAGGAGCTATGCAACAATTGATCTGAAATGACGACTTGTGGATAAGAAGATAGTAGTAGTAATAAAATTGGACATGAAATTATTGTACATTACATAGACTTTGGGCTAATTTCCGATTAAATTATCCATTCAGACACAAGGTAAAGGGAGTGAAGCGACCCACAGAAAAGAATGTACCTACTGAAACATAATAATTAACCTACCTAGTTACATTAAA
>JBAIZL010000005.1:221237792-221245292 GCA_036971475.1 Prosapia bicincta
TTTAATGGACTCTCCAGTAATCCGACAGTACCCAAATTTCATATCTGCCGGACTAGTGAGATTTTACTGTGTTACACATAGATGAACATAATTTACATAGGAACAATTAGTGAGAAAGTTGACGTGGGATAGTCATCTTAATGTAATGTTCAATTAAATACGCTGTTTCGAGTAAAACAATCTCATTTTTATTGACTTTTTTATCACGTGAGGGAGACACTTGGTGAAAAAAACCAACTTCTTCCTTGTAAGTGGTTTCGGTGGAGCTGTTCACCAACAAGGGGCGCCATAGGAGGTAAAGGAGTGTACATGACCAGGTATATAAAACATTGTTTGTATTGATAGAACATTGTGCTTATTGTAAAGCGAGGGTGGGGGAATGGATAAATAAATGTACTCTATTAGTTATACTCGTCACTAACAATATGTTATTACAAGTGAGGCTGCCATAATATGGCAACAATCATTACCATAGCAACCATTCGTTCACTTGATCATTTAATTCTGCATAGTTTCCTTTAGTCTGTCACCGCCTCACCTCCCAGAAGCACAGTTATCAGAAGACGATTCGATACAAGAGACAAGAAATCCTAGCAGAAGTAAATAACTTGACTGGAAGAGCTATCTGGAGTCTTTTTTTACAAAACGAGCACCACTCCCGAAACACCCAATATGTGGTGTTTCGTTTTGGTAGATAATACATCAACCTTTAAAGGAACAAACACAAAATGTCTCCTATGGGCCGCATGATCGTGACGTGGTGGAGAGGCTTAATCTGGGCGTGGGGGACGGGTGGAGCGGAGCTGTACGTATGTGGCTCCCTAAAAACGAGAAGTCCAGGCAAATGTGTGAGTGCATGAAGGCGGCTAAAGAAAAAGGGGCCAGTCCTAGCACTTGAAGGGTTGTTATCTGCCCGGCTGTCGACCTGCCCTTCCCTTGCGGGCGGCAACCAAGAAGCACCCCTCATTCAGGTTGGTGGTCTGGATGGGTACATACACCCTCGATCTGAAGGTGTTATGCGATCCGTACCGATGTAGATTCGTGGCCCTCATGGTAAGCAGGGTCTTTAACAGAGCCTCAGGGGCACCTGGCGCCACCCCTGAGTACTTAAGTCGCCTTACCGCCGTAAGCGGGGCTCTGCGGCGGCGGACCTTTATTTCCCTAGCTGCTCGTGGGAATACACATGGCAGAAGCAAAAAAAATAAATTTAACTGGTCAGGGCTTAGAACCTACCGACAAATCTGTCCCAATGGAGGTGGCTTCGGCCCCCGTAGAGACAGATGGAAATCCAGTTGTGAAGGCAAAAGGAAGAATGAGTGGAGCACAAAGGAGGAAAGTACTCTGGCTTTCCTACCATGAGGAAGCAAAGAAGGCGGAGGCGGAGGGCAGAGATCAAACGCCACCTCATTTGAGGAAACACTGGTCCAGGCAGCGGATGGGTTTGAAGGAGGCTGGGGCTAGAACCCACCCTGTCGTCCCCGAAGCCAATGGATCCGATAGGACCTTAGTACGACAAGAGACAGAGAGAGGAAAAGGAAGGAAAGGAGTACTTCTAATCCTACTCCAGAATCGGAGGCCAAGAGAAATAGACAAGGGTCTAGGCCTGTTGGGTCGGTAGGGCCGTCTTTCTCGTCGATCTCCGCCAACCTACCGAGGGTTCTGGTGACCTTTGGGGATAGTGTAGGTGTGAGGATGGAGATGGCGGCATTCGACCACTTTAAGGGCACCGTCATGGACCGGATTCCGGACACTCCTAGTGGAGGTTTTGTTCCGCGGTTCAGAGACACTTACCTAAGGGATGGAGTGGCAGCATTTATTTGTGCTGAGGAGGAATCGGCAAAATGGCTGAGATAAGTGGTACCGTCAGTTAAGCTCGAGGACGGGACTCAGGCAAGGCTAGTCCTGCCTGATGAACTGATCAATAGGGTGAACGTGATGGTGCTCGTACCAGCACCAAAAAGGGAGGCCACTCAGTGTGTCAAGCTCATGGGGATGCAAAACCCAGAAATTGACACTTCGAAGTGGAAGATCCTACAGTGTATTGAGCGGGCACCTGCAGGCCTCCTCTGCCCAGGATTGGATAAGGCATCTACCAGACAATTAAAGGCAAGAGATGGGAAAGCCTTCCTGGGGACTGCAGAGGTCACTTTTAAGTGGAACTCTAGGGACCCGGAAGAGAAGGGCGAGAGAGAGAATCAGGAGAAGGCGTAGAGGAGAATTAGTTGGATATGGCTGACCCTCGAACAATGATCCTGCAAATTAACTTGCACCACAGTAAAAGCGCCTCGGTGGTCCTAACCAGGTGCTTAAATGTGAGGCACACATTACCAGCGCTTGCGCTAGTGCAAGAACCGTGGCTGGTCAGGAACCGTATAAGGGGTCTGACTGCAGCTGGGCGCACCTACGCAAGTGGGGAACATAAGGGGCACAGAGTATCTGTGATAGTAAGAGGACTAGAAGCCACACTGATTCAAGAATTCTCAACTAAAGACCTTGCGGTGGTTAGAATTCGAGGTAAGAGTGATGTAAGTGGGAGCAGGGAGTTCATCGTGGCCTCCACTTCCTGCGCCCACAATAGAGAATCGCCCCCTGCAGAATTACATAAGTAAGTTCGGTACTGCAGGGAGAGGAATATATGAATCTTAGTGGGCTGTGATGCCAATACTCATAATGAGGTGTGGGGCAGCACAGACACAAATGAGCGAGGTGAGGAGCTCCTCGCCTTCTTGATTGAAGAAAATCTTGTGGTTTTAAACACAGGTGCCGAGCCAACATTTGCCAATTCAAACAGAATGGAGGTTCTAGAGATCACCTTCTGTAATAGACAAATGGTTAAGGTGGGTGAATGACTGGCAGGTTTCGGATGAGCTCTCCATGTCTGATCACCGGATCATCATGCTACGATCAGGGGAATTGTCCCCCATGTGGTGTGGCTTAGGAACCCGAGAAGGACAAACTGGGATGGTTTTAAGTCCTCGGTGAGGAGGCGGATGTCAGACTTCCGTGGTAAATATGGTACATCAAACGAACTGGAAAATACTGAGGCCTACATCTGCAATTTCCACGTCGTTTGAGGAAAATTTCCCTCTCTCGCGGATAAACAATGGGCGTGGAAAGCTTAAGTAGAACAGCGAGTTAGAGGCAAGACGGAAAGAGACTAGAAGGCTCTTTAATAGGGCAAAGAAGAAGAAAACGGCGGAGACCTGGCAGGCATATGAAGAAAGCCAGGGTCTTTATAAAAATCTTATTAAAGAGGTTAAACTTGCTTCTTGGGAAAAGTGGTGCTCAGAGACAAGCACACTGAGTGACATTGCTACACTGTTTAAGGTGTTAGCAGGTGGACCGAGGGGAGAGCTTAAGTTTGTCAAGAAGACTGAAGGTAGCTGTACTGACACCCCCTGAGGAAACTCTGCGTCTGCTTATCAGGAACAGTTTTCCCGATATTAGACCGGTAGGGGACGGTGTTCAAAACCTCCGACATACTGGGCTAAGAGCGGACTGGAATATTGCTGGGCAGGTGATCTCAGCGCAAAAGGTGAGAGAGGCGATTTTGTCTTTTGAGCCTTTTAAAGCGCCTGGATTAGATAATATTACTAAAGCATTACTACAAAATTGCTTGGAGGAAATAATAGGGCCACTGACAGGATTACTCAGAGGCTGTGTTGCCTTGGGTTACACGCCCGGGCAGTGGCTCAAAACGAAAGTTATCTTTACCCCCAAACTGGGGAGGAAAGGTTACACAGAGGTAAAGGACTTCAGACCTATCAGCCTTACATCTTTCTTGTTAAAGACAGTGGAAAGGCTGGTGGACCACTATTTGAAGGAGGGACCTTTGAAGCAGTATCCGCTTCATCAGGATCAACACGCCTACCGAACTGGTAGGTCAGTGGAGACTGCGCTGTTGTCGGGTCAGATCAACAACAAGGGGATATGTATTGGGGCTTTTCTACATGTGGAGGGGGCTTTTAATAGTACCTCTAGACTGGCCATCAAGAGAGCCGCTATGGATCACGGGATTTCTGATGGCATTATAAATTGGATTATGAGTTCCTTGGAAAACTGTATAAGTACTGCATCCTGGATGGGGTGCACGATAAATGGGATGGTCTCGGAGGGCTGCCCGCAGGGTGTAGTGTTATCCCCTCTGCTGTGGAGTCTTGTCGTCGAAGGCCTACTAAGTACTACTGAGCGCAGTGGAATGGGTGTCAAGGTGGTAGGATATGCGGATGATATAGCTATCCTTGTTAGGGGACCATTTGAAGAGGTCCTCAAAGACCTGCTTCAATAGGCACTCAAGGTAACAGAAGCAAGGTGCAAGGAGAATGCACTACGCATTCAAGGAGAGAAATCTGTGGCACTCATCTTCACTAGGCGATATAAAACAAACATCGCTGGAGATGATGGAAGTTGGAAATACCAAAATAAGCTACGTTGGGAGCGCTAAATATCTGGGAGTTATTCTGGATAGGAAGCTACTCTGGCGTGAGCACTTGGAGGATAAGTGCATAAAAAGTCATCGCTACGTTCTGACAATGCAGAGGAGCAATAGGCACGAAATGGGGTTTGGGTCCACGTCAGATGAACTGGATTTATTCCGCCATTGTGGTGTCGAGGTTGATCTTTGCCTCAATCGTCTGGTCGGACAGGGCACAGAAAGAAACAAGTAAAAGAATGCTGAACCGCGCGCAGGGGCTCTTCCTTTAGAGGTATAACAGCTACAAGGAGAAGCACACCTTGTGCGGCCATGAGGGTTATGTTGGGTTTTCCATCCTTGAGTCTTCAGATTAGGATGGAGGCATTGAAAACTGCATACCGGCTAAGTTGTACCGGGCAGTGGAAGACAAGTAGCAAACGTCATAAACATCTATTTGGAGATTCACTGAAGGATTTCTGGATAAAACCTCAGGATAAGATACCGTCTCTTAAAAGGGAAAAAGGAAACTACAAAATCCATATTCCTGCAAGAGAGGCATGGGCGGAGTGTAGACCCAAACATGGTGAAATCTGGTTCACCGATGGGTTCAAGATGAAGGAAGGAGTAGGAGCAGGATTTAGTGGACCGAGACAACAAGACAGATTTTGTCGTTGCCTGGAGGACTACAACTCTGTCTTCCAAGGGGAGGTACTCGCGATCAAACTATGTGCTGAGGATATAATAGGGTCTGGCAGGAGCGGCAAGACCATCTGGATTTGCTCGGACAGTCAGGCAGGTCTGAAGGTTTTAGGTAAGGCTAACCAGCTCTGGGCTGGTGGCTGAGACTATAGCCTGTCTAGCAGAGCTGAGTAAGTATAATTCGCTCAACCTAACCTGGATTCCAGGACATTCTGGCTGGATATGGAATGAGAGACCTGACGCCTTAGCAAAACAAGAGTGTATAACTCAAGGGCCGTTGCTGAGGGCAGTGGGCATGCCGCCTCAGGAGGGGCGCAAGAGGATCGCGGCACATTTAGACAGTTTGTGCAGGGAAGAATGGAATGCAACCTTGGGGTGTAACAAAATCCAAGATACTGTAGGGTTACTCAGGAGATTTGTGGGGCAAAGAACTACTCTCCTTAAGTAGACATCAACTCAGAGTTACTGTATAGCTGGTCACAGGCCATGGAAATCTGAGGGAGTTCCAATACAAAATTGGAAAATCTAGGTCCCCTGTGTGCAAAAGATGCGACAAGGACCAAGAGGAAAGCCCAATCCACGTACTCTGTTGGATACTTGATTTCTGCAAAGAGGTAGGTATCCACTAAGCTAGTCCTGTGGTACAAAGGCTGCAGCTAAGTGCTCTACACCGATAAGGTCCCTCCGAGTTTTAGTAATAATAAAAATACGATAACCTAAGTAAATTTATGAAAATTATTATTGACATAAAACGTTTTCTATCCTATCTGTCAAGTGCGATTATAGGACCTCTTTCCTATATATTTCTCAACCTCCTTTCCGTCCAAAACAACTAAATAGTACTGATTGAAAAAACCTGCACGCTACATTTACTAAATGTTCTAATATATATTGGCTGGTTGTTTTTCATTTATCTCTCAGCCAAGGTCTACTGCTTTGGAGAGAACGTAATATTTACAATGACAAAGAATAATCTCAGGAGTGTCTTTAAGAAATAAAATGTCCACGATGAGAATAATATTCTATATTTCCAAGAACCTCAATTTTAAACACTAGTTGTAAGTTTTTAAATTGTTATTACAAGTTACATTCCTAATTCATGAACCATCAGAAATATCTATTAGGATTTCTACTTTGTGTGTCATGACATTAAAGTAAAGATAAGTTACTAAGTTACATGCGAGTCTGTTATTTATTATTATTTTTCTATTTAATAAATTGTTTTTTTTAATGTCATGTTTTTGTTTCTGATAATATTTTTTTTTTTTGTTATTTCTTCTAATATGGACTATCTTTGTTGTCTATTTTAGTAATTAAACAACAACAAACCTTGCTACAAAAATTTAAACACCCTTGATGTATATTTCGCCAACACTGTTAGCATCATCATCATCAGGTTACAAACATAACCTTCTGATGATGCTAACTAGATGATTTAACACAATCTGAGCCAGTGTGTGAAGTGACAGCAAATCGTCAACTCACACACGACGTGAATGAGTAAAACCAGTGACAGCGACAAATCAACCAATGACAGCCGCGGTAGAATATCAGTAACGTTTCATCCAACGTCTGTGACATTTTGCCCAATCACAACAGAGACAACTTCCGATCGATCCATTGTCACTGGCATTTTCCATATTTTGTCACTGGTACCGCCAGCGATAAACGAATACCAGTGACAAGTCACAACAACAAATGGTCATATTGACCATCCTTACTGTAAAGCTCCCATTACGGCACACATACCTCCTCCCTGTACTACATGAGGATATAGCGGACAGTGCCTTTCCATTGGCTACGATAGATTATGTAAATCTCAGGCATAATTGGGTTATAATCCTCAAATCACCCAAATTAAACTACATTTTACCTTTCATTTTGTTCATCTGTGACTCACCATTATTTCCACATCTTATTTCGATGTTCACCTTTAAATACAACGGACAGATTCTTTAGGTAAACAATAAGTCCTGGATATCACAGGTCCTCATTCAGTCGTCCATAACACGCGACGGTACCCAGGTATCTAGTAACAGATTTCAATACAACATTCCTACAGAAAATTTGCACAATAAAGAAAAGTTATGTGTAGGGGGAGTTTTATTAATTATCTTGAAGAACGTTTTTGGAACGGAAAGAAGTAGAAAGAGAGGAAAGAATGAACCTTCAGTTTAGAACTAAAAATATAAAATTAACTTATAATAACCCTATTTAAAGTTTGTTCATAACCTATATATATATCGTGCGTAAAATAAAAACAAGTAAACACACTACCTGAACACAAAACTTGAAAAGAGGAAATTTTTACCAAATTAAAACCTCTTTAGGGGCATTTGACACTTTTTGATACGGAAAAATGGATTCACTTAACTTCATTTCCGAAA